>PVKP010013292.1:0-55912 GCA_004027715.1 Plecturocebus donacophilus
TCATTGAAAAAAAACACAACATATTGTATATGTTAGGAATCTTGATTTTTGGTGTCAGGATTATTTATTAGTAATATCTTGACAGCTAGGACTTTAGTTATTTTGTTTATGTTTCTAAACCTATAAAACAGCAGTTTTGAACAAAGTGAGCTTTAATATACTGCATATCCACTAGCTCCATGATCTCTCTAGTAAAGAAATATTAAAAGTTTTGCTTCTGTAAGAACTCAACATATTGTTCCATTATGTGACAATATTTTTTAAATTACAAGAATATATTTATTACAGTTTTCCAGGGAGGAATATCGTAGTATTGCCTTATTGAATATATATTTTAGTTAATTAGACAAATATTTACTAATTATCTTATGTATATTAGGCTCCCTGTCTCTGCTTGCACATTTATTTTTAACATAATAATGACCTGGTACAGTGACTTGGTGTGGATAGTGAATATTGATGTCTAATTCTGTATTAAATACTACAGAATGCCTACATAAACCAATATCATATAACAATATATTTTAAGTTACACATTATGATGACATAGCATGTGATTGCCAATGTCAAGTAGTTTCTTCAGTTCTGTACTTCAGAGACATTTCTGTTTTTGATATTTCAGTGACAAAACCTCTGTAGGTTTTGCTGGGATGCAGACATTTTACTAATGGAATGGATTAAAATGTAGCTGTTGAAGGCAATGCTAAAATCTTTGTTAACCCATAGCTTGGCTTGCTGTCCAGGTCATTTACTTTAAGGAAAGACAAGAAAACAAAATACTGATCTCCTAATGAGTCTATGTAAGGTGCAGGAAATCTTCACCTGGTGAATCTCTAGTGTCTTTACAAAGCCTGTGAAGTAGAAATTACCTGAGTTCTTCTGTTCAGATGAGGGGCTGAAGCTAGTTTAGATTCAGACACCTTTGCTCAGAAGCAAAGCACCCTGATTTTACATATAGCACGTTATCTGGTACTGGGAGACTCCCACAAGTCGACCTTGGCATTATGCATTTTCTTTAAAAGAAAAAGCTTTGTGAATTAGCCCAAAGATTTAAAATAATAAACTAATATTTTTGGGGGATTAATAAGTAAGATTTGAGACCGCTTAGGAAGCAATGCAATGTCTAATTATATAAACCTGGGTGAATGACATAATTTATGCCAGAAATTATGTTCCAGTTTTACTGACATCTGGCTTCTTACATTTTGCAGTTTAACACAGATAGAGGTGAAGAGGACTCTGCTGTAGAGATGGGCAAGCTGGGAGAAAAGGAGTTAGGTTGGGAAGGCCATCACACTACCAAGGTTACACAGTCTTTGCATATTTCCTCTCCAAATGCCAGGCTATCACTTCTTCCCCCTGAGACAGTTACTCTTAACATGAGTTGACAAAGTGCTGAAGAAGTCTCTTCCTGCAGCCCTCCAGATGACCTCAACTTTTTTGGTGTTAATAACAATTTTTTAAGAAATCCTCTTAATCTTACTTTTTTCCCGACTTAGTCACGACATGATCTTGCCAGTGTCTTCCAAATCCAGTTCCCACTATTTAGTAAAATATACTTTACTTGATGAACCAAGGAGGTGGTCTTAGTGGCACTATTTATTTTTCTTAAAAGTAAAATAAATCATTATTATAAATAATAATGAAAATCCAGGTGGCTGGATCAATAAGCTTATAAATATAAAGCAATTCAAGTTTTAGTGAAAAAGTTTATTAGTAGGAATATATATATGTATTTATAATAATTACTGAAGGTTGGCAATGACAATTTTTTTCATGATTTTAAATTTACATTATTAATTATAGTGCTGTATCTATTGGTAGAAACATTATATTCAAAAATATTTTAGAGGAAAAGAAATGATTTAATGCCACTGAAGTGGGATGGTAGATGTTGGAGAAAAAAATAAAAACCTACCCTTTTTGTCTATGTAATGACCTAGAAATTAAAATATTTAAAAATTTATTTTGTCAGTATGTGCTTACATGTCTAGAGCTTAGAAAAAGTTATGTTCAAACAAATCAAGAAAGATAGCTCTAAAGCATTTAAAAATTTGAGCCATACATACATGAACGATTTATGCAATGACATTCTCTTTATATCAACTACTTTTATCATTTAAGAAGAATTTGTAAGTGATTTTGTTCTTTTGTTGACATGGGAGTACTGTAGAGAGGAGAAAGGATGACGGTGGCATGAGTGAATGAGGAAGTGAGAAAATTTCTGCTGCATCTCAGACTATTACTAAAGCTGTACATCCTATTGTCTGTGATGTGCTAGTGAGGTCACCAAAAGAGGCCCAAACATTGCCTGGTGCTAGGATAATTATGAGGGGGAGCATGAAATCAGTAAAACCTTAACAATTGTGATCAACAGTTATTTTTGTAAATATTTTGTGATAAAATAATGATGTGTATAATAATAAGCAATATATCCTCCTTTTTCTATAATCTTCAATTTTAAAAACATTTTACTTCTTCATTACACAAATTCCATATAATAAAATAATATAAACAAGTATTACTGGTTTAAAAAAAAGTCTCAATACATGCTGACAGTATCCTACTAAAAACTTCCACTTGTTTATGTATTCAATTATGAGTATTTACATTTAAATTTGGAATTGTTAAATGAAAATAATGTAAATATGAACTATGTTCACCACTTATTATTCCTTAGGTAATTGTTAATTTGTAGGATATTAAAAATAGTCCAGAAGCTTTGTGCTTGTTTACATTTTTACTATATTATAAAATGTTCTTTTTATGACTTGTCTACTTATTCAGGCTTTCTGGTTTTTGGTATTTTAAATATCATAAAAATGATGAAGGGAAATACATTCAATGTGAAACCTTCAATTATAAAACATAATCATCTTGCCTTGTGTGATTTTATTCTGGGTGTACATATGCAGTTTAAATTTATACATGCATGCACATCACTTGAAATTGTTCTCCATTTTTAAGGGAAGAAAATTTTCCAGCCCTTCAAGAAATAAATATGAATGTTCCTTTACCCAACCTCCTGTCGCAAGATATCAAATCCTAGGAGAATTAAGAAAAGCAAATTTTGTATTAGTTTGTGGCTGTGGCATTTTAGAGCAGACAAATTCAACTTGCAAATTAGAGCCCAGCTGCTGGTTTAAATCAGCTGAAAATGAAATGGGAACATCTTATTGAAGTGTTCATTTGATACAGATGAATGTCTTCCCAACAGGAATAATGTGAACTCAATTTATAGGGATATCTAAGACGGTAAGTCAGGGACAGTGTCTAGATCACAAGATCACATCAAAAAGTAAAAAAGAAAATATGGATTATAAAACATTGAAGTATCAGAGATTATGCTCTGATAGACTGAGAAGCAATCTAAAAGGAATTTGATATTTGTGTTTGCTCATCACTCATGAGTTAAGTGAGGGAGAACTGGAGCTGAGATTCATTTATTTATTACCTGTTGGCAATGAAGCCTGCCTTTCGTCAAATGATCCTTCCTGCTCTCACCTGGGAGGCATTCATATCTTTGTTTCTCATGACAACATAATGGCATGTTCTGTTTCAATGATCTCCTATTTGTCAGAATTATCATGTTGCTAAAATTTCAAAGAACGTTATGTTAACATAAACGCATTCAGGCTCTAGAAGCCACAGTTTACATAAGTAGAGTGGCTTCAGTCAGTGGCTACAATAAATAAATAAATAAAAATTACAAGGCATCTCTCAGTGGTCATCTGTATTGTTAAATAATGTGAATGTGAAATTATATTATATACTACGTTTGTTTACTTCCTCATCCAGGTATTCATGGATTTATTGAATCCCTTCATTGTGCAAGGCAAGGTGACTGACAGGTGAACATTGGGCGAGGTCAGAAGAGTTAATTGGGTTTGAATAAAACATGGTCATCTGAAACTTGCCACCCCTGACTTCCACAAGATTTTTTATGCCACAATAAATACATTCATGCATGCAGGGTTTCTTTAAAATCTTTTATTTTAGGTTCAAGTGTACAGGTGCAGATTTGTTACATAAGTACACTCATGTCACAAAGGTTTGATGAACAGATTATTTCATCTCCTAGGTACTAGGCTTGGCACCCAATAGTTATTTTTTCTGATCCTCTCTTTCTACCCTCAAGTAGAGCCCAATGACTGTTGTTCCCCTTTGGGTATTGATGAGTTCTCATTATTAATCTTCCACTTATAAGTGACAGCATCTGGCATTTGGTTTTCTGTTCCTGCATTAGTTTGTTAAAGATAATAGCCTCTAGCTTTATCCACGTTTCTGCAAAGGACGTGATCTCATTCTTTTTATACCTGCATAGTATTCCACAGTATATGTATCACATTTTCTTTATATCCAGTCTTCCATCAATAGGCATTTAAGTTGATTTCATATCTTTGCTATTGTGAATAATGCTACAATAAACATACATGTGCATGTGTCTTTATGATAGAGCGATTTGCATTCTTCTGGGCATATACCTAGTAATGGAATTTCTGAGTTCAATGGTAATTCTGTCGTTACCTTCTCGAGGAGTCACCACACTGCTTTCAGTAATGGTTGAACTAATATCAGTCTTTCTTTAATGCAGGAATGAATTGAACTTCACTACTAAAATTCTGACAGCCATTCTACACAGTTGCCTGGAGTGTCTCCTAGGGGAATGAGCCCCAGATGCCTGCAGTAGTAAACAGCTCATTAATGTACTCTATTGACCTTTATTCCTTCCTGATAACACTCTTCCTGATCCCTCAATCCAGCTTTCTGGGATTAATTTTATAATAAATTACTAATCCCATGTTCAGGATATGCTTCCTGGGATACCCAAACTAAGACAAATACAGCATTCTATTATGATTAAACTCAATGTATTAATCCTGTATTAGTCAGAGTTCTCTAGAGGGACAGGACTAATAGGAGAGATGTATTTACGAAGACATGTTTATTAAGGAGTATTGACTCACAATATCACAAGGTGAAGTCCCATAATGGGCCATCTGCAAGCAGAAGAACAAGAAAGCCAGTCTGAGTCCCAAAACCTCAAAAGTAGGGAAGCCAACAGTGCAGCCTTTAGCCTCTGGTAAACCACAGGTGTAAGTCCAAGGGTACAAAAGCTGAAGAACTAGAGTCCAGTGTTTGAGGGGAAGAAGCATCCAACACTGGAGAAAGTTGAAGACCAGAAGACTCAGCAAGTCAAGTCCTTCCACGTTCTTCGACCTGCTTCATTCTAGCCCTGCTGGCAGCTAATTAAATGGTGCCCACCAAAATTGAGGATGGGTCTGCCTCTCCTAGCCCACTGACTCAAATGTTAATCTCCTTTGGCAACAACCTCACAGACACACCCAGGATTAATACTTTGTATCCGTCCATCTAATCAAGTTGACACTCAGTATCAATCATCACAAATCCCTTAACTTCAAATGGCATTTATGTTGTTTATACTGTTTTATTGTAGTAAAAATTCTTCTACACATCTCTGGATAACAGCATATGCATACAAAATCTTGATTATACACTTAACTCTTAATGTGTCTATTTCTCCTAGGTAAGATTAGAGGACGTTGGCTTTCTATGAAATTGATTTATTATTTTGATATTAATAGTTTACAATGTACTTGTATTTGTAATTAGGACTTCACATATAAATATAGACGGGTAGATAGATATATAAAGACATAAATATGTATGAAAAAGAGTTAATAACAATACATATAAACAAAGAAGAAAATTATGGAATTAAAAGCTATGTAAATTCCTGGATGTATTTTTGGTTGTTGATGTCATATAACAGTCAGGAGAGCATAGTGTTCACTCTGAGAAAAGATTGCCTATTTCAAATTCTGCATTGGCCCCCTATTGACTAAATGACCAGAGCCAACGCACTTAGCTTCTCACTTCCTCAGTTCCTCCAAATATAAAAAGAGTTAGTAATAACTCATGAATTTGTTACAGGAAATAAATTACATATACATTAATATATTAACAATGTGTAAATGTTTTGGAAATACATTCTCTCTATATTATATATATCACTAAAAGTTTTGCCTTGCATTTAGTTAGCATTACACTGGTGTGTGATTCAATTTAACTCAAATATATTGAAAACTTAATCAATAGGTACAGAGATTCTTTCAAGATACTATGGAATAGGAAAGATAAGGTATATATCCAATTCCTTTAACGTGCACAAGGACATATGTGATTAATACAATGATAGTGATACAAAAGAAAACACTGTGAAATCTGGTAGGAAGAGTACTTCTGAAAGGCGGATTAACAAACACTTCATTGATGATGTAGAATCTAATTTGTCTTTGTGGAAGAAATATCAATCCGTGTTTAATGAAGGGAAATTTTTTTTAAGACAGAGACTCGCTGAGTCACCTAGGCTGGAGTGCAGTGGCTCGCTCTCAGCTCACTGCAACCTCTGCCTCCTAGGTTCAAGTGATTCTTATGCCTCAGCCTCCTGAGTAGCTGAAATTACAGGCGCCCACCACCGTGCCTGGGCTAATTATTTGTATTTTTAGTAGAGATGAAGTTTCACCATGTTGGACAGGCTGATCTTGAACTCCTGATCTCAGGTTAACCACTCACCTCAGCCTCCCAAAGTGCTGGGATCCCAGGCATAATCCACCGTGCCCGACCTCAAGGGGAATATTTTGAAGATAGAGACATCTCTACATAAAACTACTTCCAGCTTATTTATAAATTAGTTTAAGTATTGACCATGTCTAAATATTAATTATCATACGTAAAAGATTATATCCTTCTTAATCCTAGAGTACAATCTCCAAAAGGGGTCTTACTTTTATATATATGTAGATCATTCAGGATTGTTGCATAGGTACATACATGGCAATGTGGTTTGCTGCCTCCATCCCCCTATCACCTTTATCTGTCGTTTCTCATTTCTCCCCGTGTTATCCCTCCCCAATCTCCCCACCCACTGCTATCCTTCCCTTAGCACGACCCAACAGACCCTAGTGTGTGATACTCCCCTCCCTGTGTCCATGTGTTCTCATGGTTCAACACTCACCTATGAGTGAGAACATGTGGTGTTTGATTTCTGTTCTTATGTCAGTTTGCTGAGAATGATGGTTTCCAGATTCATCCATGTCTCTACAAAGGACACAAACTCACCATTTTTTATGGCTGCATAGTATTCCATGGTGTATATGTGCCACATTTTCCTTTTCCAGTCTATCATTGATGAGTATTTGGGTTGGTTCCAGGTCTTCACTATTGTAAACAGTGCCACAATGAACATATGTGTGCATGTGTCTTTATAATCGAACAATTTATAATCCTTTGGATATATACCCAGTAATGGGATTGCTGGGTCAAATCAAATTTCTATTTCTAGATCCTTGAGGAATTGCTACACTGTTTTAATATTTTATTTAAATGAAGTTAATATTTTATTTAAATAAATATTTTTTATTTTTTGCATATGATTTGTTATTGTATGCTTATATTACATAATATGTATGCATGTTTTCAGTTTATGACACACAGTGTTACATATATAAGACCTGAATGGAAAGAATATGTGACATTTTCCACTTTATTATGCATATATTATAGTCTCTACTTCTATTTCATTCTGGAAGTATAGACTGATAATTTGCAGAAATAATTGCAACCCCCCAAAATCTCTTCTTCCAGCATCATTCTTTCTGATAAATGAGATTAAATTTTACCATTAAAATTTAATCTTGGCTAACAAATAGTTTTGAATCAAACTAATATCTCAAGTGAGGGATAGTGTCATGGAATGCCATTAACTCCTTAGTGTTAAAATATGCTAGCGTATCATTGGTGACCTGACTAAAACTAAACCTGGACGGTTAGAGTGGATAGGAATTTAGGCACTCAGATTCAGTAGGACAACACTGGGCCTATTGAGGAGAGAAGAATTAACTCTACTTTTCATTTTGTTGTGATCATGTCAATTGTGTCTTCTGATGTAGATTAAATGTCTTTATTTGTGTGACCATTATATATACATGCTATAAATATATGAAGTTATATATAATTATATATATATAAATTTATATATAATTACACACACACACACACATATATATTCATATATATATATATATATATATATATATATATATATATATATAATGATTTTAACTGGAACTTGTTTTGATCATGGTGCCATGCCAGGGTTATAGAATACAGAGGTAATCCACATAGAATAAATACTGATATTCCTGTATTTTATTGTCCAAACAATTTTGGTCAAAAACTCCAGAGAGTAGACATAAGCTTACTGTTGAGTCATGAAGACATGCAAGAGTTTCCAATGTAGTTGCTGTCATCCAGCTGGTCCTTCTTGTTAACTAAGGAACAGAGAGAGAGAGAGAGAGAGCAAGAGAGAGAGACATAGTGTTGGCAGTGGTCCCTTTATTCAAATCACTGACAATCTTTTCTCCCATTATATGCTCTGAGCACATTTATTTGCAAGGTTATGTGCTCTTGTCAGAACTTAAAGAATAAACATTTATTGAAGGCAGAAATAAAGATGTTCTTCAAAACCAACGAGAATGAAGACACAATGTACCAGAACCTCTGGGACACATTTAAAGCAGTGTCTAGAGGAAAATATATAGCAATAAATGCCCACATGAGAAGAAAGGAAAGATCTAAAATCGACACCCTATCATCAAAATTGAAAGAGCTAGAGGAGCAAGATCAAAAAAACTCAAAACCTAGGAGAAGACAAGAAATAACTAAGATCAGAGCAGAACTGAAGGAGATAGAGACATAAAAAACCCTTCAAAAAAATCAATAAATCCAGGAGCTGGTTTTTTGAAAAGATCAACAAAATAGACAGACCACTAGCCAGATTAATAAAAAAGAAAAGAGAGAATAATCAAATAGATGCAGTAAAAAACAATAAAGGGGATATCACCACAGATTCCACAGAAATACAAACCATCATCAGAAATTATTACAAACAACTCTATGCACATAAACTAGTAAACCTGGAAGAAATGGATAAATTCCTGGACACTTGCATCCTCCCAAGCCTAAACCAGGAAGAAGTCAAAACCCTGAATAGCCCAATAATAAGGACTGAAGTTGAGGCAGCAATTAAAAGCTTACCATCCAAAAAAAGCCCAGGTCCAGAAGGGTTCACTGCCAAATTCTACCAGACATACAAAGAGGAGATAGTACCATTTCTTCTGAAACTATTCCAAACAATCCAAAAAGAGGGAATCCTTCCCAAATCGTTTTATGAGACCAACATCATCCTGATACCAAAACCTGGCAGAGACTCAGCAAGAAAAGAAAACTTCAGGCCAATACACCATGATAAACATAGATACAAAAATCTTCAATAAAATACTGGCAAACTGATTACAACAGCACATCAAAAAGCTTATCCACCATGATCAAGTAGGCTTCATCCTGGGGATGCAAGGCTGGTGCAACATACACAAGTCTATAAACGTGATTCACCACATAAACAGAAACAAAGAGAAAAACCACATAATTATCCCAGTTGATGCAGAGAAGGCCTTTGACAAAACTCAACAGTCCTTTATGCTAAAAATCCTCAATAAACTAGGTATTAATGGAACGTATCTCAAAATAATAAAAGCTATTTACGACAAACCAACAGCCAATATCATACTGAATGGGCAAAAACTGGAAGCATTCCCTTTGAAATCTGACCCTAGACAAGGTTGCCCTCTCTCACTACTCCTATTCAATATAGTATTGGAAGTTCTAGCCAGAGCAATCCGGCAAGAAAAAGAAATAAAGGGCATTCAAATAGGGAAGGAGGAAGTCAAATTGTCTCTATTTGCAGATGACATAATTGTATATTTACAAGACCCCATCGTCTCAGCCCAACATCTCCTGAAACTGATAAGCAACTTCAGCAAAGTCTCAGGATACAAAATCAATGTGCAAAAATCACAAGCATTCCAATACACCAAAAACAGACTTAAAGAGAGCCAAATCAAGAACGAACTGCCATTCACAATTGCTACAAAGAGAATAAAATACCTAGGAATACAACTAACAAGGAATGTAAAGGACCTCTTCAAGGACAACTACAAACCACTGCTCAACAAAATAAGAGCGCACACAAATAGATGGAGAAACATTCCATGTTCATGGTTAGGAAGAATCAATATCGTGAAAATGGCCATACTGCCCAAAGTAATTTATACATTCAATGCCATCCCCATCAAGCAACCAATGATCTTCTTCACAGAAGTGGAAAAAACCACCTTAAACTTCATATGGAACCAAAAGAGAGCCCACATAGCCAAGTCAATTCTAAGCAAAAAGAACAAAGCCGAAGGCATCACACTACCAGACTTCAAACTATACTACAAGGCTACACTAATCAAAACAGTGTGGTACTGGTACCAAAACAGATATAGACCAATGGAACAGAACAGAGGCCTCAGGCACAACACCACACATCTACAACCATCCGATCTTTGACAAACCTGACAAAAACAAGCAATGGGTTGAAAGGATTCCCTGTTTAATAAATGGTGTTGGGAAAACTGGCTAGCCATGTGCAGAAAGCAGACACTGGACCCCTTCCTGACACCCTACCCTAAAATTAACTCCAGATTGATTAAAGACTTAAACCTAAGACCTAACACCATAAAAACCCTAGAAGAAAACCTAGGCAAAGCCATTCTGGACATAGGTGTAGGGAAGGACTTCATGACCAAAACACCAAAAGCATTGGCAACAAAAGCCAAAATAGACAAATGGGACCTAATCAAACTCCACAGCTTCTGCACAGCAAAAGAAACAGTGATTAGAGTGAACTGACAAACAACACAATGGGAAAACATTTTTGCAGTCTACCCATCTGACAAAAGGCTAATATCCAGAATGTACAAAGCACTAAAACAGATATACAAGAAAAAAACAAATAAGCCCATTCAAAAGTGGACAAAGGATATGAACAGATCCTTTACAAAAGAAGACATTTATGAGGCTAACAAACATATGAAAAAATGTTCATCATCACTGGTCATTAGAGAAATGCAAATCAAAACTACATTGAGATACCATCACACAACATTTAGAATGGCAGTCATTAAAAAATCTGGAGACAACAGATGCTGGAGAGGATGTGGAGAAATAGGAACACTTTTACACTGTTGGTGGGAGTGTAAACTAGTTCAACCATTGTATAAGACAGTGTGGCGATTCCTCAAGGACCTAGAAATAGAAATTCCATTTGACCCAGCAATCCTATTACTGGGTATATATCCAAAGGATTATAAATCATTCTACTATAAGGACACATGCACACGAATGTTCATTGCAGCACTGTTTACAATAGCAAAGACCTGGAACCAACCCAAATGTCCATCGATGATAGACTGGATAGGGAAAATGTGGCACATATACACCATGGAATACTACGCAGCCATAAGAAACGATGAGTTCGTGTCCTTTGTAGGGACATGGATGAACCTAAAAACCATCATTCTCAGCAAACTGACACAAGAACAGACAAACAAACACCGCACGTTCTTACTCATAGGTGGGTGTTGAACAATGAGAACATATGGACACAGGGAGGGGAGCATCACACACTGGCTGTCAGGGGGGAAATAGGGAGGGACAGTGGGGGGTGGGGAGCTGGGGAGAGAGAGCATGGGGAGAAATGCCAGATATAGGGGATGGGGAAGAAGGTAGCAAATCACACTGCCACGTGTGTACCTAAGCAACAATCTTGCATGTTCTTCACATGTACCCCAAATTGAAAATGCAATTAAAAAAAAAAGAGCTGACAGACTGAACAGAAAAAAAGAATAAACATTTATCTAATATTCTTCTTTGTGTTACGACTAGCATGGCACCATGTTCAATCAAACTTTTTTTTCTTTGTGAATGCACTAGACTAAAGTCCTGTACTAGAAATTTCCAACTGGTAACTGAATAAGATTTTTCTTATCTTTCAGTCCATAGCCATATGAATTCTAATATATCAGTACTCTTTTCTCCTATAGTTTCAGAAAAATTGGATTGTTCATGTACTATATCTGCTCAAAGGACTTTTTCCTTTTGTTCTGTACTATCTGTATCAACAATTCTTGAAAAATTATTACCAAATTAGTAGGTGGCCCAGAAGAGAAAATAAAACAATGCAAAATAAAATGAAAAACTTTAAATCAACTTTTTCTTTTTTTGGATATTAAATTACTTTTAACATTTAATTAATAGAATTCATACTAATTCTGCCACAGATACCAATTTGCCAAGATATTCCTAAGTCTTGGCAAAGTTTGGTGAGAGTGTAGGTCTAAAAAACATTCAAGCTTTTAAATACTTATCAGTATGACCCTACCTTAGCTTTTCCATTTCTATAACTATTCCCAAGCAATTTACATTTTTTGCCAAAATATATTACATGTCATTTTTTAAACATTCCATATGCTTTCTGCTTTCATGATTTTGATCATGCTATTCTCCAGGCGTTCATCCCAACACAACTCGTTGATTAGACAAAGCTGAGTTTACTGCCTTCCAAAACAAAGGAGTGTCTCAGGGTGGGGAGGATTAGGTAGAGTTTATTGAGATTTGGATATTTGTTTTATCATGCACTATCAGTGCAGGCCCTTGATTAGGATTGGATAAGAATTATAATGCAACGTCAAAATTTGTGAACAGTTTGCTGGGTGTGATAGCTCATTTCTGTAATCTCAGCACTTTGGGAGGCTGCAGCAGGTAGGTCACCAAAGGTTATTGTAAGAGTTAAAGAAGAAAGAAACACAGAAAGCGGCTCAACAGTCAAAAACAGGTGTATTTTGGAGAATAAACTGAGAGGTGCTCCTGGCTTACAGACTAAGAGTATTTATTGTTTTGTGTAGGGTGAGAGCTCTTATCACAAGCTTCACATGTTTCTGTGTCAGGGAGAAGTTTATGGAAGGGTTAGGATGTCACCAGTTGGAGGTGAAGTTATCTTGGGCTGACATCTTTCTGGCTAGATGGCAGGTTATCTTGGGGCTCTCATGTCTCTGGTCAGGGAAGGGTTTATCTTATGATTGGAATGTTTCTGGCCAGAGTTGTTATTGTGGTTTATGGTCATGATGACCTTCAGCCATTAGGATGATGCTCTTTGGATTTAGGCAGTTTTTGATCAAGGGGAAGTTTAGAATGGAGGTGCTTGTCCAAGATGGTAATGCTCCTGCTCTGTAAGTCAGGAGTTTTCTCTACTAATAATACAAAAATTAGCTGAGAGTGGTGGCAGGTGCCTGTAATTCCAGCTACTTGGCAGGTTGAGGCAGGAGACTTGCTTGAACTTGGGAGGCGGAGGTTGCAGTGAGTTGAGATTACTCCACTGTATTCTACCCTGGGCAACAGAGTGAGACTTTGTCTAAAAATAAAAATTAGGGCACAAACTATCTAATGATGTTTTCAATTGAAGAGTTGCTGAGTCTTTCAAGAAGTTTCAGTAGTGAATGATCAAACCAGTAAACCAGTTGCCTGAGCAGAGCACTTCTGGAAGTATAAATAAATGTTAATAAAGACAGAAAAATAGCAAAGTCATGTTGAAGTAGACTACAGGAATAATTTTGGTTGTGGATGTCAAGGTCAAGCATAAGGAACAAAATTCCTCAGGGAATTTCATTAAGATATAATAGGCTAGGTTCTACCTTTAAATGTTTATCAAGTCTTAAGTCAGTGAGAGGTATTTATTTATTTATTTAAGTGAACAAATTTATGGGGATTACCAGTTAACTAAATAATTCACTTGTATTTACAATAATAACTAAAGTACCCTGTTCGGGTATTTTTCCTCCTCAATCCTGAGTCAAGAAGAGTTCAAGTCCAAAGCAAGATTTATCTATGCAGGGCAGAATCTCACTGTGGCCAAGTAAGTTTAAAAGTAAGATAAAATAACACAAAGTCTAAATAATTCCTAGAAGTAATAGGAATGTTTTTTCTTCAATTCATTGCTGAGCTGATGGGAGAAATAATGATTGTATTTACTATTTGTAAAATATTAGCCAGTTTCCCTACATGATTTTGCCATTGTAAAGCAATAATGCCTTCCAGGTAGAACTCCTAGTACCCATTTAGTGGAATAAAGTACTACTTAAGCAGGAAAAAAAAATTGTTTGACAAGTGCTCCTTGAACATCAATTAATTAAATAATTAACTTGCATTAACTATAACAACTAAAGTACTCTTTTTTTTTTTCTCCTCAATCCTGAATCAAGCTTTCACAGTCCCAAGCAAGTTTTTATGTATGCAGAGCACAGACTCTCATTTGAATATTTTCCAAGTTTTTGGATGCAGGGATAATATATATTACTCTCCTGGATTCTGATGTTTTTGCTTATTTTTTCAGGAAAGTGGGGAAAGGAAGAATTAAGCAGACATTGAAGCAACTCCCTCCTCTTTTCTCCCATCTGTTCCTGGGAAGAGAGTGCTTCAACTGCTAGGCAGAAATAGTAATAGACATTAGTTAGTGAGAATCGAGATGGAGAATTTGGTCCTTTCATTATCACTTTGCTTCCTCAGCCTCAAAGAACACCAGAGCTTACCTCTTCAGAATGCTTATGAAAGCAGTGCTGCTATCAAGGTGGCCTTAGGCAAAATGTTGAGGCTGAGAACAATGGCCTTGAGTGATCTGCCTTCCCTTGCTTAACAACTTCACCTCCCTCAGGAACAGTCACTTTTGTTCCTTTGCAGAATTCTAATTCCCTCATAACAAAACCTCCTTGCAAGAAAGGATTTGATCTCAGTCATTTACAGTAGAGAATAAATATAAATCAATGAGATACCTCTCTGAAGTACTTGTATTTTTAGCTTCTAGTGATATTGTGGAATAAAATACTATCTGTCCTCTTTAACGGAATCTCAGGCATCAGCTTCGCAGATGAGGGGGTGTTTTGCAGGAGAGAGTTGTCTTTCATGTATGAAATCAGGCCACATAGATTGGGTTGCACTGCTGTCGTTTTGTTCTCAGTATAGCCTTTGGTCCATATATAAATCTAGAAGTGGGGAGCTTTGAATTTACCTTAATAACCAGAATCATTTGAAATTAATTCCATCTTTAAACAGATATGAAAACCAAGAATAAAATTCTAAGTCGTCCAACTTGAGGCAGGAGAATAGTCTAGAGGCAGGAAACATGAGGCCAGTTCATGCTGACTTCTTACAGCTAAATTAAACAGAAACGTTTCAGCTATGACAGGAAATATCCTCTCCATTTACATAGAGTGTACACCAAGTAACCAGTGGACACCTCTAAGGGGTATTTAACCCCCCCAAATTCTGTAGTGGGACTCTTGATTCTCTATGCTTGAGCCTGCTCCCACCCTCTGGAGTATACTTTCATTTTCGGTAAAGCTCTGCTTTTGTCGCTTCCTTCTTTCCTGGCTTCATTTGTACGTTTTGTCTAATTCTTTGCTCAAAAAGCCAAGAACCTGGATACCCTTCACCAGTAACAACCTGACTGAATGGACCCCTTTTGGTCTGTGGACCCCAGAGAAACCTGAAAAGCGGAAATCCTCGGCGTGACAGGAAGGGTGGTCAGATGCATCTGCAGCAGGAAAAGCCGCCGGAAACGGATGTCCTGGACACCCAACACAGGGGGAGGGGTTTATCACAGCCGGAAGCGGAGGCAATGGTTTGTCCAAATTCAGCTCATCTAACCAAGGAAACTTCTGCCTTTATATGGGCTTATACTTCAGATGTTACACGTGGAAGAATCTTAAGTTTATAGTTTTAGAAATCACATATGAAAAAGGTCTCGGTTTCTAGCTTCAGGAATCACATAGGAAAGGGTTCCGGTTTACAGTTTTAGGACTCACATGTGAAAAGGTCTCTGGATTAATCTTGTTTTAAGTAAAAACAGTGTCTTCCAGAGAGTTTCCCCAAGACCGAGCGCGTTATCTGCAGGAAGGAGACTTAGGAGGCCCCAGCTGGCCTGCTCTCTCTTCTATTGAGATGCAAGTGGATGACAGATGGGGAGGGAATCCCAGAGGCCTGGGTCTCCTTCCTCACCTCTGGTTATACTGCCTTCCTCTTAAAGTTTAGGCATACCTGACCAGCGTTAACATTAAAATAGAATACATAAGACTGGCAGAAGAGACTTTGCAGAAATAAGATACAAAATTCTTGCCCGGCATGGTAGCTCACGCCTGTAATCCCAGCACTTTGGGAGGCTGAGGCGGGTGGATCACTGAGGTTAGGGGTTCGAGATTAGCCTGGCCAATGTGGTGAAACCCCTTCTTTACTAAAAATACAAAAATTAGCCAGGCATGGTGGTGGGCGTCTGTAATCCCAGGTACTTAGGAGGAGAATCACTTGAACCTGGGAGGCGGAGGTTGCAGTGAGCCGAGATCAAGCCACGGCACTCCAGCCTGGGTGACAAGAGCAAAACTCCATCTGAAAAAAAAAGAATACAAAATTCCAAAGTAATTCTGGTATAGCATCCCATGACAGTGAGCAAACACTGAAGGAAATATTTTACCTTAAAATATATTTATTTGACATATTGAAATGGCTCTGCAAAGCTGTCTTGTGAGGGAAAATTGTAGCTGTAGAAAGTCTCCATTAATACAGCCAGGTTTTCCCTCTCCAGCCTCTTCCTGGATCTAAGAGTCTAACACATGTTAAGGTCTCAAAAGAGACACTTAGCCTGCTTTCTCACTGAAGACAGCTACCTGTGAGGTTTCATCCACATAACAAGAACCTTGGCCTCCACAACCCTCCTTTTGTTGACTTATATATTTCTTTCTACTGACTGCAAGTCTTTAGACAAAGTTTAACTTTTTCAACCAATTTTCAATCAGCAACTCTTTCCACCTGTGACCTGTAAGCCGCCACTTCAAGATGTCCCACCTTTTTGGCCCAAACCAATGTATATTTTCCATGTATTGATTTATGTCTTTGCGTATAGTTCTTATCCATTTAAAATGTATAAAACCAAACTACAACATGACCACCTTGGATGCACTTTCTCAGGAACTCTTGAGACTCTTTCACAGACTCTGGTCACTTACACTGGCTCAGGATAAACGTCTTTAAGTATTTTACAGAGTTTCGTTTTTCTGTTATCAGATGATTGCACCCAATTAAGTCTTTGTATTCCATTTTATAGAATGTGGGGTCCTGGGACAGCCTGGGTAGTACACAAAGAAATAATTTAACTACTTAATATGTAGATATAATGGTTCATACGTTAGCAATGATAACAACAACCAAAACGCAATGGCAAAATAAGAGCACTGCTATCTTCCAAAGAGGATTTGGTACATTCAGATCATTAGCAGCAAGATGTGACTATTAAGTAAACATAACGACTCGATAACAAAAAAGCGAAAGTTGATTCCTATTGTGCAGTGTTTGAAGTCATTGCTAAACAGGGAACCAATCTGAGATACTTTGGCCTCTAAGGGAAGTACAACAAAGAAAAAGTTATTTTTGTTAATGAATAACGTTTAGTAGCATACCGTTCTGGTCAAACTAGAACTAAAGTAATCCAGAGCAATTGCTACTTTTTTTCTACTGTAAAATTTAACTTTCTTTGTCTACATTCTAAGTTGGTTTCTATTCCCAAACCAGTAATTAGAGAACAGTGCATTTTTATTATTTTTTAGCGTGCTGAGCATACCACAGACATTATGAACTGATGATAACACACGAATATTTTGATAAACAAGACAGTTCAGTAAAGGAAGAGATGACTATAGGAAACAGGTTTGAAGAATTTTAAAGCCAATACTCTACTTGGCAAAGAAAAATGCTCTCCATAGGAAAGGAAAACTGTGATTTTAGCACCCAGATAGTTCTTTATTCTCTCGATGTGCTGACGCCCTAAGGTCTTATCATTCTATGGCTCATTAGATCTGTCTGTGATTTATTCACCTTCATTGGGATCAAAATTTTTAATCCACCTTCTGTATTATTCTTGTGTTAAATGCATGAGTACAAATTGTTAAACTTTGATAGGAATATGTATCACACCCCACTCCATCCTGCAACACACACACACACACACACACAGAGAGAGAGAGAGAGAGAGAGAGAGAGAGAGCGAAAGAGAGAGAATTAGAAAGCAAAAAGATGAAGAGAAGCAAGCTGGCTTTTTAAAACTAGATAATTCGTTTGATTTTTCTCTTCTTTTGACTACTGTATGTATGACCTACTTTTGGCTGGAGACAAGTTCAGAAAGCTATTTTCAAAATGCACTATAACTCTCTGTGTAAAGAATATTGCTTACAAAAAAAACCCCATAACAATTGTACTGTATATTATAGGATGAAATAAAAAGGAACATATTGCAGGATAATGTAGCCATGAATAACTTATTGTGTGTCATAATTATGTCAAAAATAATACTAGATTACTTTCTTCAGTTGTCAGCCTTTTAATAAAAGTTTGTCTAAAAGGTCTCTCCCTCTTCCAAAATTAATCTCTTAGAGTGGTCATTATTTGCATTGACAAAAATTAAACATTATTTATATTTATCTTTCAGTTGATCCATAAACATTAACTTTATCTCTTTAGTAAAGACTATAAATTTTCAGGGGCAGCAACTTTGTGTACATTTCAAAAACTTCAAAATACTTATCATGGAGTGGAGTACACACTAAATTCTTAACAAATATATGTTAATGATAATATGATAAATGACTAAAAACTACAGAAAAGAAAGGGAAAAGGAAGGGAGGAAAAGAGAAATATAAAAGAGAAAGAAAAGAAACTAAAAGGTAAAGGAAAGAAATATGGGAGGGAAAAAGGAAAGAAGGAGAAAGAAAGAGATTTAGTTGATTAGCCTAAAAAAAACTTTATTTAATAAAATAAAAGCATAAACATATTTATGCTCTAGATATTACTCAAAAGCTTTCCAAAGCATCCTAATGGAACATGATTTATAATAAACTAAAATTTATATGTAATAAATATTTCTCTGTGTGCATAATATATGGATGTACATTACATATAAATACATATACAGTATTATGTGAGTGCTGAAATTTATCTTTGAATTTATAATTGATAAAATATTAGTCCATGAGCAATGTATTCAAATTCCTCTGATTTGATTACTATTAGTCAATCAGTAGTGATTTTAAACATATATTTTTTCAAAAGCAACTTTTAAGTACTACTTTATAGGCATAGTAGAGTTAAAATGTTCAAATCAGCTATCTAGAAAAATAGTATCTAAGAAAACGTAAATAATTTTCTTTACTAAAGACTTTGCAGATTTGTAACAACATTATTGTCCTCAATTCTGTTAATTTTACCTTCAAAATGCATACGAAACCCCTCCATTTTTCATCTTCTCACCATGCTTTGCTGTCAACATATTCTCCCTCCTTTTGTTACCTTCTTAATCTATGTACTCTCCTTACAAAATCCCCCTAGGGTAGTACATTTCACCACTTCTCACCTACTCGGGGATACTACTCCAACTAATCTTATCACTTTCTCTTACATTTATATATATATATATATATTTACTCTATAGGATTCTTCGCAACAGCATATAAAGATGCTCTTAGCCTTACCATATTAAAAAATTTATTTTTTAATCTCCTCTATACATTAGTTACTGCCACCTCTCTTCGTGTGTGTGTGTGTGTGTGTGTGTGTGTGTGTGTGTATAAAAAGATTTATTGCAAGAAACTGTTTCATGTGGTTGTAGAAATTTGGAGAGTCCAAATCTGATAAGGAAGATCAGAAAGCTGAAAACTGAGGAAAGACCTGCAATTTGAGTCCACAAGCATCTTCTAGAGAATACCTTTTTGCTCAGGGAAGATCAGCCTTATATTCTCCTTAGGCCTTCAGCTGATTGAATGCACACTTCCATGAAGAGCAATGTGTTTTACTCAAAGCCCAAATTTAAATTTAAATTTAAACCTCATCCTGAAACCGTCACTGAAGCATTCAGAATGTCTGACCATATATCTGGGCAGTGTGGCCCAGCCAAGTCATCACATAAAATTAACCATTGCATGTCCAGATCCTGGTGAGCTTGGCACCCCACACATCTCTTTAAGCCACACTTAATCTCCAAATAAAACAATAACAAGGTCATACTTTCACTTAACATGATACAACCATCCTGTATTCAACTGAGAATGTCCTTGAATGATATTTATTCTTTTTGACATTCTGTAACTTAAATACTATGATAGAAAATAAATACATTTACAGTACATGATAAAGCAATAAGAGGAAAGTAAACAGTTACTTGATCAATCTATCAATAGATAGATGATAGATACACAAATATTCATAAGAAAATAGAGATGATATATTCCTGGCAATTACAGTTCTTATTTCTATAACTGGTCATGTGGTCATAGCTGGTATTCATAACTACATTCTTTAAAAATCCATTCTGGATTTCCTTTGCTCCCACCAAGCAACTTGGGTAGTTGTGATTCTTTACCTGGCAGCGTGACCCAAATTTTCATTCCTGGAATCTGGGTCATTAGTAGTTCTCCATGAATCGCATTGCAGCTTTCCACTAAATTTAATCACAGGGTAAGGTAATACTAAACAATGACCTAAGGGATCTCTTGTATTACAGACATATTCTTCCTTATCTCCAATATGGAGCAGGAGCCCAATTTCCCCCTTAGTAGCCAGGATCAATAAGTCAGCAGGCACAGTAACTCCCTTTTTTGCCTATAGATTTAGCAGCATGAGGAGCCCAAAGTCTCTGGGTGGCAGTCAACTTCCAGTGCAATGAACTCATTTTCGTGTCTCCTGGTAGAAACATGTCTCTCTTTGGAACTAAACCTTGAGGCCAGGAGAACCTAAGATCATAGAAACAATAACCAACCTGCCCACCCTATTAAATATTGCTCATACATGTTCCAACAACTCACATACCTCTCACACACTTGATTTGTTTTTTTATTTGTAGCATGGAATCTCGTAATATAATATACAGGTTACCTACTTATCACGTTTCTTTTTTAAGTTTTTCAAAGGCAGGCATAATTTTTAATTTTCTCTTTGGTGCTAAGTGTAGTTCTTGCACAGAGCATATGTTCAACCTGTTGTTTGAATGAACAAATTAGTCAACAATCAAATGAATGCATAAGGTTCTACTTTTACTGCAATCCACCATCAACTCTGACCTGCATTATTACAAACCCCTACTAACCAGATTTCCTTTTCACAGCTTAGACACCTTAACTGAATTCCCCACCTACATTCTTCTCCTTATTGCCACTGCACACTCAAAGTGTTCTTTCTCAACTGAATTAGAAAAATCCATAAGGCCAGAGATTTGGGGCATTAGTATCATCAGTGATATTAATATGCTCCCTACTATCCAGAACCATGCTGGATGCATAAGGGACACTTCAGATATCCTCTTCCTCTAAGTGAATCTTCAATTTTTCTGGCTCTGTCTTTGAAAAATAATTCCAAATTAGGGCATGCATTTTATCTTCTGCCTGAAGGAATAAGACTGTGTATTTATACGAAACACAATATATCTGTCAGAATATGTGGCTGGTAAGTAAAGAGTTTAAAAAAGAAAATAGAGGACGATGCAACCGTTGAGATGGTTTGGAAAATGGAGGTCAGAGAAGCTGTCACCAAGGATGTCAACTTGCCACTTGAAAGCAGAGAGTTCTAAAATTCTCACTCAGCAAATGCTGGAGATCCAGTATCATCTCTCTGAATCCCCTGTCAATCTCACCAGTCTTTGGAAATCTCTACCTTCTATTTCAATCTGCATTGTTGACATGGGTGATGCTCAAAACATTTCCCAGAAGCGATGTGGACTCCATATCCAGCCATGCAACTGAAGAATAGTGACCTCTCTCTTCTCTTTCCCCCAAATCTTGTGAAATTGCCGATGCTGGATGATTCTAACTATGATCTACAGTTAGGCGGGGATCCTGCAGGATTGACTTTTCCTCTACAACGCAGGCGAAATCTCAGGAGTGGGTGGCAGTGATACTGAGTTAAAAACAAATAACCAAGCACACATGCCAATCTAGGAAGTTAGAAGTTTTAGGGGAAATAATATCACTTCCCCACTCATTTATTTTCCTTCGTAGAATATTTTTGTTGTTATTCTGTGCTTGGTTTTGTTTTATTATTGTCTTTCTACCTTATCCTGTGCACAAATCTTGGATGAATCTAACATAGATTTAGCACCCACAAGGCATCTAACTCAATTATCCGGACCCAGCTGTTGTATGGGGTATACAGTACTTATGTAACAAAATACGTCTTCAAGGGAAGTGTTTGATTATTCTAAAGTACTAACTAGGCTCTGAATTTTTATCCTGCTCTCTAAGCTTATTTTCTCTTTAAAATTTCCCATCATGCCAGAAGGAAAGTGAACAGATTTTCCTGTGACATTACACATATCATCTTACAGAATGAGCAGGTATTAATGCTAACGTGATAATACACTAGTTAATAGGGAAAAAAGTTGACTATAAACAAAACATCAAAAAAGAAGCCTCATACTGATTCCTGTTTAAAATAATTGATTATGGCCAGGCACAGTGGCTTATGCCTGTAACCCCAGCACTTTGGGAGGCTGAAGTGGGTGGATTGCTTTAAACATGGGAGTTTGAGAGCAGCCTGGGCAACAAGGGGAAATCTTGTCTCTACAGAAATATTAAAAAATAAAAATAAAAATTAGCTGGGTGTGGTGGTGCATGCTTGTAGTCCCAGCTATTCAGGAGTCAGAGGAGGGAGGATCCTTAAGCCTGGGAAGTTGGAGGTTGCAGTGAGTGGTTATTGCACCATTGCACTCCAGCCTGGGCAACAGAGTGAGACCTTGTTCCAAAAATAAATCAATAAAATAAAATAATTAATTTAGGTCAAGTGAATATCTGCTAAACTACTTTTTCACTTCCTTTCTTCTGAGCACAATATTTACTTCAGTTTAGCTTTATTTCTCTTTCCCTACTACAATCTATATATTAATTTTTTAATAGTTAGATGCTGAGAGGCATAGTGAGAAATGAAGGTGTTATTAAATAAGTGTTCACAGGCAGTTAAGGATCTCTGTAAAAGCTTTGGTGTCCCAAGAAGTTTATACCCATCTTTTACAGTTGCCAAGAACTACTGTCATGAGATCAAAATCACTGTGACCCTCAGTGTTCACAAGAATCCAAACAGTTATAAACTGCATTATACATTTCACTAAGAGGGAACATTTATCATGTGTGCCCTTGCAGTGTCTTTAAGTTGCCTGCATTAAAAATTAAAGTATTTCTGATTAGAAACTTCTCCACTGGAATTATCCAGACAAGTACACATTTCTAGAATGAGGCAGAAAGATCACTGAGTTTTTGTCCTTGCCCCAATTTAAGGCAATACCTCTGTGTGCCATTGACAGTGACAACTCAATAGATTTTTGCTGCCCAGTTGCCAGAAAAAACTATTCTATCCCGTAAAAAATACAATAGACTACTTCTGAAATATGTTTTGACCTTTTGCACATGACATGCAAGGAATGAGAAGTATATGATCACATAGACGAGTGAACTTCTTTCTCTCCTAATCTTTACATACATTTGTGTATATATAACTCAACATTCTGTGTGTGTGTATATATATATAGATATACACATACATATATATACACATACATACACACACATATACTATATATATATACATATATATACATATACATATATATAAATATATATATGTATATGTATATATATATGTATATATGTGTATATATATATATATACGTATATATATAAATAAACACACACAGAGAGAGACAGAGAGAGAGAGAGATGGAATCTCATTCTGTCACCCAGGCTGGAGTGTAGAGTGGCACAATCTTGTTCCACTGCAACCTCTGCCTCCCAAGTTCAAGCAATTCTTCCTGCCTCAGCCTCCTGATGCGCCTTGCACCATGTCCAACTAACTTTTCGATTTTTTAGTAGAGACGGGGTTTCACCATGCAGGCCAGGCTGGTCTTGAATTCCTAACCTCAGATGATCTACCTGCCTTGGCCTCCCAAAGTGCCGGGATTACAGGCACAAGCCACCGTGTCCTGCCTCTGTTTATATTTTCATTTGATTTTTATGTTAAACAGAAAGTCTCATAATAGATAAAATTCTGCTAAGAACCTCATGAATGAATCGATAGGTAGACCAATTGCCATGTTGCTCCTCTTCAAGATGAAGCATATGCACAACTTGTTATTCTAATGATTACATCAGTTATTTTTTATGTCACTTGGTGTGTTTATTGGGGCTTCCAATTTTACTTTTATTAATATTGTCTGCTTCCTCCTATTTCCATGAAAAATAAACGTATGTTTACAATTCGATTATATGAATCACCATATGATCCCTTCTGTGTGTCTCAATGGAATTGTATACACGTATATCCTCACCAGTCAAAGCACACATATATATACAACACAAAAACACCAACAGTGTTTTTGGTAAACTATAACAGTGATAAAATATAACAGCCAAATATCTTTATGAAAACAAGGTCTTCACATGGCATTTATTGAAAACTTTATTTGATTTGTTTTGTAAAAATTTATGATTTCACCTGGTGATTAACAGTGTGTGTGTCGTCTTAGATGGAATAATGATTGCTCTTTACTCTCAAAACTCTTGAGCACAGACTTTGCCGCAAGTCACCGGTTGTCACTGTGATGTGAAACGATAATGCTCTAACAGGGAGAAAAACTTGTCTCTTCAATTAAAACCCCCACTGTTTACAAGCAGGGCACCATACACTGGCAAGTGCAGGGCAAGCTCTCACCACCAAACGGGTTCTGATAATAAACTTTCAGGCATAAAGGGTGAAAGTGTTCTGTAACCTTAATTCCTGTCATTGTCTGACGAAATTATGTTCACAACATTCACAGAAAATAACTAAGGGTGCTAATATTATACAAACTGCACAAATTAAACTACTGCAGTAGGTAGTTGCTTTCTTGACAGTGCTGAAATATTAGGTAAAGGTGTGACGCTTTGGAACTCACTCAAGTGACCTTTCCAGGTGTGTAAGTTCCAGGTTTGCCTACTGTAATTATATTTGATGGGTGAACGGATATTTCACATCTAGGTACTGAATGCCAATAAAGTCAAGGTAGATTATATACAAAAAAAACTCTAGCCTTCACAGCATATAATTTGCAGGAAGAAAAACATTTAAATCACCAGAATAAAACCATATAAAGAAAAACAAATTCTAGAAGAAGCAGGAAAAGTCAAGACATAATAGGAGAGCCATGTTTGCCAATTTGTTGAAACATAAAATTATTCTAGGTAGCACAACATGTATCAAGTGCTAAATATTAACCAAAGTCATGATGATAATGGCATTATTTCATATCAGCATGACACATTGCAATTTAAGTATTAATTTTTTTCTTTTATTCCTTATTTTTACAAATTTTTGGCAGGGAAGTTATATTTTTCCCACAGGGTGTGGTGGGCTATGGCCCAGGGGTTAGCACATTCCTTCTTCTATTTAGGTGGCTGGTTCTAAGATGTCCCTTGCTTATAAGACTAACTTTGATTGCTGACTTTTCTAGGGGGCTATAGACTGAAGATGTTTCTTAGCACATTAACCATAGAAGAAGATACATATATAAATATATATATATATATTTGTATATATATACATAACAATGGATGTTTAGCTAAGCTGAAATATCACATTGTTTTAGTTCTTAGGTACTAGGAAAGATAATTTAGGCTAACAACAATTGTAGCTAGGACTATGTGTAGGCTTGTGGAAAGCTCAGAGAGAGTAAAGCGTGTTGCAGCAATACCTTCCGACACAGTCAGGGGATAGGTAAGAGTGTCACCATATTTTACACAGAAACTGCAGGCTTAGTGACATTGTCCTGGCAAAATGCTCTGTGGCCACAATACTGGAGAGCCTGCACCAGAGCCCACACTGCTCAAGCAGAATGTGGCTTTGTAAAGATTGGTAGAAATGGTAGCACCGAAATACAAACCTTCTTAGGTTTGCAAACACATTATATTGCACATGAAAGATTCCTATTGATTAAAAACACCAGTGATAAAACTTCTAAACATTTGGAAATCAAGAAATAAAAGTTTTTTGTATCATGTTAAAGGCAAATTATGATATCAGGAAACACGCATACACATGCACACACACATGCGCACACACACGCAGAAAACCAACCAATAATGCCACATTCCTGAGATATCACCATAGTCAGTGTATGTTACGCCACTAATACACAGAACATGATTATTTTGAATGTGGGCGAAACAATACAGAGGCAAAAAAAATCACCAAACTTTGAGACTTAAATGAAGTACAATTTACCTTTTCTTTTAATTTTTCATAAAAGTATGCATTTTATTTTATGTTTTCTGAAGAAATCACTAAGTCAGTTGGACAATGTAATCCAAAGGAATGTCCTTTCACTCTGAAATGTGAAGATTATGTATCTCTGCAAGACATTCTTTTTCATCATTTCAGCACATTACATCCATACATGAATTTCATTTATCATGTTATTTGAATATGGTAATGAAGAATATATTTGTGTATGTAAAAAAGCGGACCAACTCACATGTACTTATATAATTTAATTTCTTAAAAATGTTCTTTAAAGATTTATCTAAATATAGTTAGATGACTAAATAATAGATTATATTAAAGTATTATTCAGTTCACTCAAGATTATTCTAAAAAGCACAGCCAAAATACTAAATAAATCATTTAAATTTTGTATTGGGAAAACTTTTGGGAGACAAAGTATCCAGTCTAGGATATATTCTTCCTTATGCAGTTAATGAATAACTATATATTCAGTTATATATATTAGAAAAAAATCAGAAGTTAGAATAAATGACTTTCCTTTTTAAATAATTTTATTCTGTTAACTTGTTTTTTTCTTTTTCTAGGAAAAATAAAAACTTACAGTGGGAGTATCATTCTTCAAAGATTGTCTCATTTCATACAGGAAGCAATGGATGAACTATGCCATCTAATATGAAACATAAGCAAACATTGAATATTCACTGTGTGTCTTTCTGATTGAACCATTTCTTGGTCTACACTATTATTTGGTTATTCATAGGTGCTATATAATTTCAAAGTTTATACTTGTACAACTTTTTTTTTATACAACCAACCTGAAGCTACTGGCAAAATGAATTATTTAAACAGGAATATGACACTTATAAAATAAAATAACCTAAAAGCTGACAAAGAGGCTGAGCAAATGTGCTAGACCAGCCAACTCTTTCTCACTTTCAGTGCCCTATTATCAGGATGCATACAAGCCATTAGCTCTCAGGAAGAGCACTTTGGGGTAATAAATAATCCTACCATTGTAGACTTGATCTCTCAAGCACTATAATGTTTAGGAAGAGATACATGTGGTAAATTACAAATATATGTATGCGTGTGTGTCTGTGAAAATATTTGCTGACATGATCTATGGTTATTTTACTTCTCATAGATTCTGAACTTTAATATATACATTAATTTCATCAGCTCATATTACTTTCTGTATTAATAAAATGCTCATAAATTTATATTAAATCTAGTTGAAATAACTTTCTAATATTTAACTGACAAATCTTGTAGAAGAGACTGTTTAGATATTGTATACCACACTCAGCACAGAGTCTTGCCATGCAGATATCAGAAATTGTAATTGTAAATAATGACCTCATCAACATAAGCTACATTATTTTCCCTATACTTCTCTGGAAGTTTAGGGAAATGTACTTTAAGAGGCAACATTATTCAAATTGCATTATTTTTTGGCTTATTGAGAAGGTATAAGTAAAAAGATAAGAAATTAATAAGTAAAGAAAAGAAGAGAAAATAAAGTACAAATGCCTAAGATATTAAAAATATCTCACTGAGCCTATAAACCCATGTCTAGACTAGATTATCCTAGGGAAAATAGGCAACCTCAGAAAGAAGAGAAAGAAAGTAGGTAAAGAAAGAGGGAGAGAGGGAGAGACATAATGAGATAGAAATTGTCCAGATGTTTACTTTTATCATCCTTTCAATCAGAATTTGATTATGTTAGTAATTTCCTGTCCAGGGGTCCTCTGGTCCTCCCTACCTTAGCTTACTCCTGTCAATTTCACTTCCTAGGCAGCTCTCAGGCCACAAAAGTGTGATTAATGTTACTCAGAGAAAGTCTTTCGATTTTCACTCAGCTCTCCCAGTTTTTGTCCAGCTCATCCTTACGTGCGGAGAATGAGATCAGGGGACTGCCCACAGAGGCACCACTCAGATGTGCGGTCCTTGACGTTCAGCCTAGCTTGGGCAAATGCTTAGCCAGGGTGGTCCAAGACCAACAGGTAGAGGAAATATGAACCCTAATCTGAGAAGAATACAAAATGAAAAATCAGAAAAGCATTGCCAGGTCTGTAGAAAGCATAAGAAGGTTAGAAGCTGAGTCAATACTTCGGTACTGCTAAGTGGCTCCCTCACATGGCACCCTGTAGTAGCCAACAAGTAGAAATACCTGCAACATTTTTGTTCTCCATGCTACAGAGTAATCTTTACAAAATGCAAATTTGAACTCAATTTTCCCATTAAAGGAAAAACACTTGGAATGTATTCTCACTATTCTTAGGATATTGGGTATATATAATTCCTGATGGTACCTTGTAGATCTTGGATGTATATTCTTTTATTTTCTGCACTTTTAACATTGGTCTCTACTATACACACATTCAGCTAGTAAAGCTCCCTTTTCTACAGGAACTTTCGTGTGTACCAGACCAGCTGCGAGAATGTGGAATCTCTCCCCCACATTCTTATCTGTGTAACTCCTGTTGTGGTTAGATGTATTTTTCTGCTCAGTAGCTTATTGGCAGTCTCTGTGGTTCAGTGGGGGTATGCGGTCCAGGCCTGGACAATGTAAGTGCTCCTATCAATTGTTTATGCCACTTTTTTTCTGAAATGGCTTATGCCTCAAGCCAGGGCAATTATTGTTCCCTGGGCCTTTTATCAGAAAAGATCTCTCTTTCTCACTCTTTTTCTCTCTCTCTACCTTTATCTTCACTATTGCTTGGATTTGTAGATCTGAGAAATATTCCTAGAAAATCATTGGTTACTATCTTAGCCACCATTTAAGAACTGGGAAGGAAGCAAATGCAGACAAAGAAAGAACTAAGAAAGAGAAAGAGAGAGAGAGGTACTATCCTGACAGTATAATGGGAGGAAACCACAGGTTCTAATCATGTCTAAAGTCAGAAACATCCTGGACTTCACTTTTGCAAGAGCTAATGAACTCCTTTTTTATCTATACATTTTACTTAGAAATTTCTAACTGAAAATTTGTCAGTAACTCTATCTAACATTGGTTCCAAGAAGTGGTTAGTTACAAAAGATAGATGATCATGTGAAACTGACTGGGATAAAGATAAAGAGAAGTAAGTATTTAATCTCTGTTATAGACCAGCAAACCATCTGATTGAACCATCTTCTGTTGAATCTCTTGGAACAGAGCGCATGTACTGACTGAGGATGGAACTTTAGCAAATTTGCAGAAAATGTTTAGATGTTGAAATATAGTGGTTGCTACTTGCAGCATTCTGTATGTTGTCAGAAACAAGCAATAAAGTTCAGTTCAATTTAATTTAAATAAAAACAGTAGAAAATCGTTTGGCCTTGCATTTTATTTTATTTTATTTTATTTTTTGAGAACCTGAGTCTCACTCGGGTTGGAGTTGCCCAGGCTGGAGTGTAATGACAGGATCTCAATTCACCGCAATCTCTGCCTCCCAGGTTCAAGCATTTCTCATGCTTCAGCCTCCCGACTAGCTGGGATTACAGGGACATGCCACCATGCCCTGTTAATTTTTGTATTTTTAGTAGAGTTGGGGTTTTGCCATGTTGGTCAGATTGGTCTTGAACTCCTGGCCTCAAGTGATCCACCTGCTTTGGCCTTCAAAAGTGCATTTACAGGCGTGAGCCACTGCACTCAGCCTGGACTTGCTTCAAAAAAAAAAAAAAAAAAAAAAAAAAGAGGGAACCAACAAAACAGAATTTATCTCTTTCTATTTACTGTGATCCACAGCGCTGGAATGTAGGGTCACTCTTCCATCAGACACCTTGATGGCAGGTTGTTTCCATAAGACACTTCCATAAAAGGGTAAACAGCAATTTATTCTCAATGAAATCGAAATCTTGCCCACCTACGGTGACTCCAAAAGCTCTGTCTTCAGCTTTCAACATAGTATCCCCAGTATTATTGCTTTGTACCTGGGTACTTGTTTAATGGCAAAAGAGATGTGACTGGGAGTTTAAACTGAAGATTTATTGGCCGTTCCATGCAGCTCCACTACCCCACAGAACTTGGCCTGATTACAAGGTGGAACCACTTGGTAGTCAACTGAAGATGCCAGTTTGAGGATATCACCTTGCAGGGTTGTGGGAAGGTTGTTCTCCATGACGCGTCCCCGAACCGGTGGATGATACATGGTGTTATGTCTCATATATAAAAGCCAAGGTATAGAAAGAGGGCAGGGCAGAGCCCACCCACTAATACTTTCTAGTGACCCCTTTGGCACGGTGCTTTTTGTCCTCATAAATGGAGGCTACGCTGGGTGAAAGGCCTTGGCTTTTAGAAGGAAGAAGGTGATGCTTATACTAAGTGACACAATTAATTTTCCATTGAACCAGACACTATGACCTAGACACTTTGTGTCCCTCAAGCCACTGGGCTGGCAGGCAACAAACAAAAGGAATTACTCTCGTTGTTGACAGTATGCAACCCTAATTAGCATGAGAAGCTAGGGTGGCCACAACACAGTGGTAAAAGAAAGGAATATGTGTGGAGTCATAGGGAATCACAGGGGGTGTCTCAGAGCTGCTGTGCCCAGTGATCTATTTGTGGCAAATTCATCCTGAAGCAGGGAAGTCAAATTCTAGCTGAAAGCCGTGGGACAGTGTTGAAGTGCCCACTGAGGTGAGAGTATGTGTGTGCAGTGTATATTGTCTGTTTTTTTAAAATTTCATTCCTGTGTACCTATATATGTAAAATGTTTTCTACATTGTGTTACATATACTTAGATGTCATACTGTTTCCATAAAGCTTAATCACTGGCCGTTTTTTTTCTTCTCTGTCCTTCATTACTGGAAACTTCATCTAAAAGATACTGCTTTCCAACATGCTTCCAATTCTCTCCCCAGAAGTGACAATTTTGCAAGACTGCCATTTCTTATGCCTACACATTTCAACATACTCCCCTTTTTATTTCCTGGCTCTGATCAGTCAAATTTCTATCAAGTTCTAAATAGTTGTATATTTAGGAACAGGCTCTTCCTGATGTTATCTGAGTAACTGAGTTCTTCTAGTGTTAGGATTCCCTTAACTCCACATTCCACCAAAATCCCAGCAGTGGGGTATACTCTAAGGCCACTTCTTCTGACCTTCTTGATATAGCTACCCTCCTGGTTACATCATCCTCCCTGCATTCTAGTTATTCCCCAAACACTGCTTTTAGGTGATATCCATTTATTCTCATGGTTTTTCTATATGGTTGTACATAGGCGTGGACTGATTTCAATATAAATGGCTGACATTAATACACAGAAAAGTGGAAGGCCTCCATAAGACATTGATACCTTATTTGGGCTTTTTAAATTACTTTCTATGCTTACATAAAAGATTTAAAGGAGTTTATTTTAAATTAGAATGTCTCCCATATTTCTGTCAGTGCTGCTCTTATTTGTTCAGGTAGATTGCTTTAAATTCTACCGCCGTTATGAAAATACTGTGAATCAATTAAAGTTAAGTTTAAATTGTACCTTCATTACAAAAACTTTCCTAAAATTCTTAATGCTATGAAACATCACAATATTTGAAATACTGTTGGAATATATGTCATTTTAGTGGCTCAGATTTATTTAACACACTAGATTACATGCTCTTCTTAAAGGATGTTTATGGCTTTATACACATTAGATGCCCAAAAAACAATACATGAATGAATGGATAAATGAATGAATGAATATGTTTTATATAAATTCCTCAAAATGAAATCAGATTCATTTTTTCATGTTAAAGTATTAAAAGCAGAAGAATTACAAAAGGATAAAAAATTATTAACATGCCTCCAAAACCTGATCATTTATGGGACTTTGAATTTATACAAGCATTTCATTTTTTGTTGCTTAATTGAGACTGAACTTCCTCTGGAGGGAATATTGTCCCAAAAGGCCATGTCCCATTCTGTCTGGACATCACCCAAGCAGTAACAGCATTAGCAGCGGAAAGCTTAAGGCAAATGTCACTTTGGATCAAATGCAGCATCTAAATAGAAAGTGCCCCCACTGACCTCAAAGCATACCCACAAAGGTGAGGTCACTGCCAAACTTTGTCTTAGGTGGCTTCTGTTATACTGTTCCATAGGAGTTTGAGAGTGGACTCAAATGCTACCCTATCATGGTGCATTGGGGAGATGGTGCATTGTCAGGTTAGAAAACAATGGAACACAAAGCAGGTTGCTATTCAAATGGCAAGATGATTCTACACTAGTTATTCACAGAGGCATAATGATGAAGGCATCCTATTAAATGCAGGCATAGATAACAAAAAACAAGAATAAATAGATGGCTTAATGTCACTTATTCTCATTTAGTTTTCCTATTAAATAACTCATATTCTCTGGCATTTCTTAACTCATAGATTAATTTTCTGGCATTCTGTGCAGACCAATTAATAACCTGAAATAATGAGAGTAGATTCTACTATTCTGTAATGCTATTAACCCTTACTTGAGCTACCATATTTTTCTATGAATTCATCAAAAGAGTAGTTGCTTTATTGTTTTTCTGAAGATTCATTGGCAATCTCATGATTTGGTGTCTAATTACAGCAAGGTGAAAATAATCAATGAAAAACTTCCTGGCTTACTCTAGGCACTTTGCAATTAGTTCTGAATGGTGCAGTTTTCTACAAAAAAATAGAAATAAAAAAATAATGTGGTCAGGCTACCTGTAGACAGACTTGTTTTAATAGAATAAAGATAAAGCTTGATCTTTGCCACAGATCATTACACTGAGGTAAAAATGTTTTATATTTTCAGATGTGACACACTGCTTGAGATATATAAGAAACTCAATGAATAAAAATGTGATTTAAAGCAAAAGAATGAATGAGTATATTGTGTCCAAAGGTCCATTATTGTCAATAATTTTGTTTCTTAAGTTTTGTGAGAACTCTGATGTACTGTAAAGAGTTGAAACCATTTAGATTACTTCATCTCAGCATGATCCATTTCCTCTGCTACTTCCCAGACATTTTAATTGAGGCTAAAAACTTCAGACTGGATTCCAATGAATCCTTTACTAGCTCACTGCTTTCCTAGTCAATCCATATTGCCATTGTTTTGGCATTCTGATGAAATCCATTATTATCACTTGGCTAAGCAAACACAGCTGGATAGTAATGAATGAAGTATCTACATTTATAGATAAACTTAGCTCTAATGCTTCTGTATAGTTCATTTTCTAAAGGAGAGAAACCTTATAACAATTCCATTTTCTGATCCAGCATCCCAAACGATAAAATTTTATACTGAAATAGCAAGGAGAATTCCATCACTGATCCTTTGTTTTGTTATCAAATGCAAACTAATATGTTAGATGAGGAGATAAGTAAGTGTAGCACAGTCATTCCATTCTTTCTGCACTTAAATTATTCCAGGCTGAGAAAAAAATAAATGACTTTATGTCAACTTAGAATATGTAGTTTGAGGCTGCGTGTGGTGGCTCACACCTGTAATCCCAGCGTTTTGGGAGGCCAAGGCAGGCAGACTGCTTGAGCCCAAGAGTTCAAGACCAGCCTGGCCAACAGGCCCAAAGCCTGTATCTTCTAAAAATACTAAAATTATCCAGGCGAGGTGGTGCACGCCTGTAGTCACAGCTACCCAGGAGTGACGCATGAGAATCACTTGAACCAGGGAGGTGAAGGTTGCAGTGCGCCCAGATCATGCCACTGCCCTCTATCCTGTATGACAGAATGAGACTCTGTCTCAATAAATAAATAAATAAAAATTTAAAAAATAAAATAGAGTATACAGTTTGAATAGTTATAAAGATTTTCAAACTGAAATGTATGGTATCCTATTAATTGTCTGAATTTAGTTCTCTTCTAGCAACAATTTTAAATGTAATGAGTCATTAAATATAAAGGCTAAGATTCAATTTAAATATCTAGGATTCAGAACCAGTTTAATTCTATTACTGTTTGTTTTTAAATTTGATTGTACTTTGACTACTGAATAAAATTTAAATGCAAAAACTCAGATCATAAGTCTATGGTTATGTTTTCCTATTCACTGTAGACTTCACATACCACAATCTGAAGCTAAAAATTTTAAACTGATTCTTGCCAATTAAAAATTGCAAGTCATTAGATATAGCAGTAAAAAGGTAAAGTGTAATAAGTATATGCTTTACTATAAATTAAATGCTGTTTCATTCAACTGAGTTCCAAGTCTGAAATTTCTAACATTGTAAGCAATTAAGTTTGCATGCTTAGCTAATACCAGCACCTGGGAACCTGATAATTTGCATGTACACAAAGTTCAGGCTTCCATTCACAAACCATCTCCTTGCACAAATAAATCTGCCATGACCAAAGACCAGAAGCGATTTCATAGTACACAAAACTCAGGCCTACAATAGGCTCTCTGCTTGTTGGTCAATTTGCGGTTGTCAAAACTGTTTATCCAGTAGGGGTGGTTTTTTAACCTCTAACCAGTTAAATAAACTTAATGCTTGCTTCATTTCTTAATATTCTTAAATTCTGATTCACACATTTTAGTTAATCTCTTAGTATCTTGTATCTATGTCGTCCAGTTTGGTAAGTTTAACAATAATTACGACATCATACTTTCAAAATAAAAGTGTGTCTTTTAGCCCTATGCATTGTGTTAATTTGTATGATCTTTTAGCTTTTGTACTATAGTCTCTTTAAGACTTTACATTTAACTTTTTCATTTCTCACTTTTTGGGGACAACTTTATTTTTGCCATTAAAGTAAACCTTAAAGGTTACCTCTAAATGAGGTTTCTACCTTTAATTACTGTCTAGAAAAAAGAGAGAGAGAGCAGAGACTATCAATAGACAAAAAATGATGATGAATTCAATGAACACTGAATTGAATTAAACTTCCAGTTTAAATGTAATGGCTCTGAAGCCATTCTATGTCTTTTAAATCTGTGAAAATAAATGAGAAGTATCAGGTAATGATAAATAAATAATAAAGCACTAACACGCATATATATATTTGTGAGGCAAGTATGCTATTTTTATAAATAATATCCATTCATCTTGCACCTGAAATTAAACTTTATTAAAACACTTGAAATTAATCAGCAATCTTGTTCAATATACATACTGGGAAATTTTAAATGAATAGAAACCAAAACTAGTGTCAAAGCAAAAATTGCACTAAAAAAAATTAAGCATCAAAAGTATTTTGTTTAGATTTTTATTCATTTTGAGTTAACTTTTGTGTGTGGTGTAAGGTAAGAGTCCAATTTCATTTATTTGTGGGCAGAAATCCAGTTTTCTGAGCACCATTTATTGAAGAGAATATCCTTTCCCTATTGTGTCCTCTTAGTGCCCTTGGCAAAATTTAGTTGGTTTCTATTTAGTTTCATTGGTTTATGTGTCCATTTTTATTAGTACCATACCGTTTTGGTTAAAATATTTTTCTAATATAATTTTAAATTTTAGAAAAGGATAACTATGTGAGATAATGGAAATGTTAATCGACTTGACTAATCATTTCACTCTATACGTGTATCAAAAGAACATGTTCACCCCTTATAAATAGGCACACACCACTTAACATCAGGAAGACTTTCTGAGAAATATGTTATAAGGCAATTTTGTCATTGTGCAAATATCGTGAAGTGTACTTAACACAAAACTACATAGTAGTATAGCCTACAACACATCAAGGCTATGTGGTATGGCCTATTGCTCCTAGGCTACAAACCTGTACAGCATGTTTCTGTATTGAATAATGTAGTCAGTTGTAACACAATGGTATTTATTTATCTAAGTGTTCTAAATACAGAACAAGTATAGTAAAAAAAATCATATAAAAGATACACAGTGGTATACCTGTACACGCAATTACTATAAATGGAGTTTATAGGACTGAAAGTGGTTCTGGGTAAGTCAATGAGTGAGTGAATGTGAAGGCCAAGCACATATCTGTACGTTACTGTAGACTTTGTAATACTGTACACTTAAGGGGAACTAAATGTATAACTATTTTTTCAATAATAAGTTAACTTTAGTTCACTGTGACTTTTTCACTTTATACGCTTTTAAAAGTTGACTCTTGTAGTAACATTTAGCTTAAAACACAAACGTATTGTAGAGATGTACAAAAATAATTTTTCTTTACATCTTTATTCAACAAACTTTTTTCTATTTTTAAGCATTTGATTTATTATTTATTTATTTATTCTTACTTCAAAAATTTTTTTTGTTAAAAACTGCACATTAGCCTAAGGCTACACAGGGTCAGGATCATCAATATCACTGTCTCCCACCTCCACATTTTGTCCCACTGCAAGGTCTTCAGGAGGGTCAATAACACAGATGGAAATTGTCATCTCCTACGATAACAAAGCCTTCTTCTGAATATCTCCTGAAGGACCTGCCTGGAGCTGTTTTACAGTTGACCTTGCTTTTGTCTTTAATAAGTAGAAAGAGTATAGTCTAAACTAAAGACTAAGATATAGTATGGTATACCAACCATGGTATATACAGTATGGTGCACCAAGCAATAACATAGTAATTTGTTACCATTAATAAGTATTGCATACTGTACATAATTATATGTGCTATACTTTTATAGGACTGGTAATGCAGTTTGTTTACACCAGCAGCAACACAAATATACAAGTAATGCCCAGCTCTATGGTTTTATGAAGGCTACAAGGTTACTAGGTGATAGGAATTCTTCAGCTCCATTATAATCCTACGGGACCAACGTCTTATATGCAGTCTGTTGTTGACTAAAATCTCATTAGCTGGTGCCTGACTGTATATACAATAAAATTAATTAAACAAACCAGGTAAAGAAGAGTTTATTTAATAAAATTTCATTAAAAGACAGAGAACGAGCTCCCAGTTTGAGCTCAACTCAGCTGAGACAAAAAGCTGGGGAGGATTTAAAAGCTGGAATGGAGTTTAGGGACCATGTGTATTTGTTAATTGGTGCCAATCAAAGTTAGATTCCTATCTTCCCTTGGAGACTGGGAGTTAGAAGCCTACCATTTTTGCTTTCAAAGAGATTCCTCTAGGGCATTGAGAAAGAAAGTCCTGCATTGTAAAATAGGAAAGAGGCTTTCAAACATATTTACATCTCAAAGCGACAAATAAAGGATTTACAATACAAGTTTTCTAGAGTAAATGCTCTGTGAAAAGGGAGGTGGGGCTTAGAGTCAGGAAGCATCTCATGTCAAGTTTAATCCAGTTGAGCAGGTACATTACAGCTTTCTTGGTCAGTAGGAATGACCATGGATAAGGGAAGCACATATCCCATTTTGCTTATTGTCTTAGTCTACTTACTGAGGTTGAGTATAATTAGCTGCAGAGAGCACTGGGGACTTCTAGGTCCCAGGTGAAAACCATGACTAGCTCTGAAAAGCTCTCTCCAGCTCCTCCTTTATTGAACAACGCTGCTTCAGTGTGTCCTTTCTTCTTAGCTATCCCCAGGAGACTGCAAGGCAGAAACACTATCCTCAGATTAAGATATAGTTCTTGACTAAGTGTGGTGGCTCACACATGTAATCCCAGCACTTTGAGAAGTCAGGGCAAAAGAGTTGTCTAAGGCCAGCGGTTCAAGACCATAGAGTGAGACTCCCATCTCTACAATAAAGAAAAAAAAAGGTTTTAATAATCGCCATGCTGACTGGTGTGAGATGGTATCTCGTTGTGGTTTTGATTTGCATTTCTCTAATTATCAATGATGTCGAGCTTTTTTTCATATGTGGTGATTCATCAAAGACCTAGAATGAGAAACATAATTTGATGCAGCAATTTCATTATTGGGTATATATCCAAATAAATATAAATTATTCTATTATAAAGACTCATGCACATTTATGTTCATTGCAGCATGATTAACAACAGCAAAGACGTGGAATCAACCCAAATGCCCATCAGTGATAGACTGGAAAAAGAAAATGTGGTACACACCATGGAATAATATATAGCCATAAAAAGGAATGATATCATGTTCTTTGTAGGGACATGGATTATCCTCAGTATTATGCTCAGCAAACTAAACTAACGGAGGAACAGAAAACCAAACACTGCATGTTCTCACTCATAAGTCGAGCTGAACAATGAGAACACATGGACACAGGAGGAGGAACAACATACCCTGGTGCCTGTCAGGGGGCAGAGGGAGGGAGAGCATCAGGAAGAATAGCTATGGCATGTTGAGCTTACTACCTAGGTGATGGGTTGATAGATGCAGCAAACCACCAGAGCACACATTTATCTATGTAACAAACCTGCATATCCTTTACATGTATCCCATAATTTAAAATAAAATAAAAATAAATGTACAATACTTTGAAAAAAGTTCTCAGAGCAATTTGAGTTTTAATATAATAAAATATTCTAATATAATTTTATATTACAACCATGAATTATAAAGCAATGTCCAATACCTTCAAGAACAGATACAGAAAGGATAAAAACACATTTTTTGTAGCTGTGTACTGTAATAAAATTACATAAAAGCCAAGTATGAAGGAGAGGCCATAGTTCAGTAAAAATGTTTTCCCTGAACCCTGAAGTGATATAAAACATTTTGTTGAACATGCTTGCTACAAAATGTGGTACTGTAGGCCACTCCTGCTCAACAATGTCTGTATTTGCTTGGCTCTCAGCCCCCTAAAGCTTAGCTGAAAAATCACTGTCATGAGGCAAATTGATGAACAGCAGAAAAAGCACACACATTTATGTAACGCCTATGCAAGGGAGCCTCAGAATGAAGATCCAACACTGAACAAGGTACAGAAGCTTATATACCATCTTGAGGTTACAGAAAGAATGTAGACTCAGAGCACAGACAAAAACAGGTCTTAGTAGCAAGACAGATTAAGGGAGGGAGAAAGGAAGAGGCTTGCCTAGCAAAGGTGGCCCTGGGATATGGATGGAGCCTCACAAGTAGCAGCCCTTAGAATAAATGGTAAATGTTTCTTTTTAGACTTTCAGATACTCAACCTTTTCTGGATCCAGGAAAGGCCTGGAATGGGAAGGCCTGGCTGCGTTAGTGCAGATTCTTTACAGAGGCAAAGCTTTCCCACAAATGACAGCTGTGCCTGGCCACTTCTGTCTGCTGGCCCTGTGGCAGCCATTTCAAAAACTATCAAAGAAATGTATTTGAGGTTAAAATACTTTTCCTTCCTTTAGTATCCACAGCACAATCTTCAAGGAACTGTGATATGAAGAAAGGAAATCTTTATATATTAAGCCTCTGAGATTTGAGGTGTGGTTTTCACAAGCAGTTCATGTATGATGTATATATAACAGTAGTGCTTAGTTAAATTAGAGAAAATGATGTTTAAATATCTTTTACATTATCCTCATTAGATGTTAATCATGTGACAGAAGCCAAGTGGCAAACAACTTTAAAAAGCTTTCACACGTACTGAGAGTTAAGTCATTTGAGTTATAGATGGACATGGGACTTAAAAAAAAAAGCATAGACTTAACGAAATAAGCATACCTATTTCAAAGTTGACATTTTGTTAAGAAAAGTAAAATTCATGCCTTGATACAGGGTCACCTATTCTTTGCAGGTGATGGCAAGATTTTCTGGAGGCAGGTCTAAAATTTTCCTTAAATACATAGCTTTAAGCATATTTACTGCTCTAAAGGAGATTTGATTAAAGCCTCAACATCCTATACCATAACCTTGGCATGAAAAATTTTATGAGCAAAAATTACTAAGCTACCCCCGCTATGGTAAAAATAACCTTGGCCAAATTTATAAAAATGATTTAACTGTAAGTGAAAAGTCTTCAACGCAGTGGTTCTATAAAGACATAAAAAGCAAGATATATGCCCATATAATTTGGTGTACTTAACTGTTAAATGGAATTATTTAGTGTCATCCGTAAAGATATTGAAGATGTTCTTGAGGAAAAGAAATGTAAATTGGCTTTCGCCTTATTGACATGAAATAATTTCTGGATTTGACTTTCTTGAACAGAACATCAAGCTGAGGTTATCAGGCTTAAGATGGATGGTTTTCTTCCTGTGTGCATGACAGGAGGGCAGTGTGTGTTTCCATAAAAAGTAGATCCGATCACTTAGGTATACACATAAAGAGAAAGATAGGTACATCGCTCTGTTACTTAACATTTAGAAATAGCAATTGGTTTTTACAATGAATCTTTTGTAATAAAGTGAAATACTACGGTAAGGATTTAAAGAATGAAAAAAAAAAGGAAAGAAAATCTTTGTGTCTGAGGCAGCCATGAGGGTGCTCCATGAATAATCCGACTGTAGGGCACAGATGACAGACAGGCCCCAGCTGTGACACATTTGGATGCATCTTGGATTTTAATCCTAAACTACATTTCTACTGGGCTGTTCCCAGCCAATGACAGAGCAGGGCAGGGTTACTGCTAATGGCCTTTCTTCCCCATTGTTGCAGTGGTGTTCCTATGGGCAACTTTTGCCTGAGGACTCCCGGTCAGCCTGGCTGGAATGTCCTCAGATCAGCACTGTGCTGACGTCCTTCCTGCCCAGTCCTCTGTCCTTTCAGTCTCCTTGCGTAGAAGTCAGAGCTGAAATTCAGTAAAAAGAATCTACTCTGGATCTCTCTTCCTTCATTTTTCACAGGCGTTTTCCCCAATATATTTCTTGAGCATCTAATCCTGTTTTGTCATCTCTATCCAGAAGAGCCTGAACTGACACTGTATGTATTTTGAGATCAGACCACCTGGCCCGGGGACTATTTTTGTCTCTGGAATGTGATGTTAGAGAAACAGAGACAAATGCTGTAACTAAGTTTTAAATGTTTTCATGTATGGAAAAAATAAGTATGTATTACATGTCAAGGCAGAACCTACCATTTTTTGAAAAGAAAGTTACCATGTAGAATTGACAAGATACACAGTAGGTAAGCCTTGGTACAAGGTACCTTGTTTTTTTCTATTTTGAAAGTTTAGACTTTAAACATCTTGACACAGAATCCCTCCTGGTGGCTCTTCATCTTTTCGGGTAGTGACAAATACTGCTCTTTCAGTGTGTAGCTGTGCTCCATAATCAATTCAGGTAAAGAACAGTGACGATAGAACACAGAGAGGACAATTTGTATTTTTGAGAAATAATGTTTGGATTGAGAACTAGTATAGTAAGGTAGTACAGAAACACATGAACGCATATAAATAAAACCTTTTAAGGGCTGAATGTAAAAATGGAGAGAACTTGTTATATGCTAAAATTAAGGCTGATTTATTTTTGGTGATGTAATACTTATATGCACAGCAAGACATAGGTAAGCTATCCCATGCCTGTAATGGCTTAATTTTTCATTTCCAGAATGCAAGAAGAAAAGCTTAGCAGAACAATGTGAGAGGACTGAGCTTCTCTGGGAAAATTTATGAAACAAACAAACTAACAAAAGTTTTACTCTTCCACAAAGTTGTTTGCAGGGGCCTGATAGTCAATGACAGATTGGTTTAGTCTCAAACAAGCTGCACACAAAAAGATCCAATCAAGATGAGAAAAACTTTGGGATAGAAAATCAAGACAGGGTACTTCCTTACATCACTGAAAATTAAATTATTCCTAGCTATATCTCAGCAGATATCTCTGCAAAGATAAAACATCTTTCTTGTTAAATAAGTAACACCCCACCTATGATTGTCTAGGCCATCTGAAAACATTCGAGAGTCTCAACAATAAATTAGGGTAAGTTTTACAAATGGATTTATTTTATGCTTGTGACCTTAACTATATTAGCCAATGTTAGCATTTGCTACAGGCAATAAATTAAGAGATTGTTATGTATGGGTACTACATGATCCATGTCTTATGTATCATGTGTGTAGTTAATAAATCTCTTATATGTATCTTTCAATTGTACATAAAATGATAGTACACACACATGCATATGTATATGTGTATTTCCAAGTGTTGCATAAATATCCTATTTTTTTTAGGATTATTTGCATTCCATTTTTTAAACAAACCTAGTAAAATGGTGATCTTCCTTAAAAGCAACGGAAATTGTTTTTGTTGACTAGTGTGTCTGCTCTGTGTTTTACAAGGGCTAGAAGTCAAGGAGAAGAAAGGCTGCCAGATGGAAGCAGAATACTCTAAGCTCCAAAGGCACCAAAGAAAGCAAGATTTAAATCTCTCTAGATACTGCCATTGTGTGCTCTCACTCCTATATTTATTATTTAGTAAGCAAGAATTACTTATTACTTAAGAAATGCTTTATACCTGGCCATAATGGATGAACACAAATTCTGTTATCTATATCCTTAGAAGTACTCTATTCATTTTTTTCTTTTAGGATAAAAATCAGCCAAGATTATTTTGCTAAAATATATTCAAATGATATTTTTCTGGGTACTCTTATAATAACTTAGACTTTTTATCATTCTTAGAATGAGGCCTCTTTATTTTGAAAATAATCAGATACTCTGATAAATAATTTTAAGTACTTTGCTACATTAAGGGCGATTGGGTGGAGAGCGACCTAGACTAAGGTAAGGGTTCGGTAGTGCAGGATCCCTTTGCCTCTTCTTGAGTATTTCAGCTTCGTAAAATTTGATGTGTATGTACACAATGTCCTGCGGCGTGCACCTGTAACGCCAGCTACTCAGGAGGCTGAGGCAGGAGACTCGCCTGAACCCAGGACACAGAGGTGGCAGTGAGCCGAGGTCGCACCACTGCACTCCAGCACCAGGGCACTGGCCGGAGACGCGAGATTCTGTCTCCAAAAAATAAGTAAAATAAAACCAAACGAGCATTTTAGCTAACTAAGGCGATAATAGACACTACAAGGATGTGGTAATGGGAATGTAGGCTCGGGGAGAGTTTTAAATACATTATGACAAAATATTGTGGAAAAGTGGGACTTAGACTACATCACAGTTGCCGGATCTGGATAATTATGAGAAAAAGGGTGAAAGTGAAAGAAAATGGAGACTTCAGGTAAGAAGTGTTAATGATTTTACTGTTGTTCTAATTTTATGACCATAAACTATGTACATGAGTGATGATTTGTAGAGCAGTTGGGACGAAAATAATGCAAAAAAGAAAAAAGATGTTATAGGAAAACATAGGTCATTGCACAGAGGATAGCAGAGTCCAGACGTGAAGAAACATCAGCCGCCTGGGAGCTGAAGATACAAGTAAAGAAGGAAAATGCACTGCCCAGGAGACCAGGAAGGTGTTGTAAGAGGGGATCAGTGACTCACTGCTTCAGAGGAACATGCAAAGTAAAGATCTAGAGAAATGATCATTGGTGGATTCAATAACCGTTACAGAGCCAGTCATGTATACTCTTTGCAAAGTTTTTTCTTAATATCACTAAAAACTGGAATTGTATGCTTTGCACGTATGCAAATGACGTATTTATGAACACTTCCCTACTTCCCTATTCACACAGGCTTGAGTGAGTATTTCTACATTTTGCTTATAGTAGTTTTCAGCCAAATGCATGCTTTGAAAAACATGGAGATTGTCCTGGATTCAACTCTGGCTCTTAGGCTGAGTAGAGCAGCTTTGTTTCCGCCCCCCTCAGAATAAGTTGCCTTATCTGACATACAAACTGAGTTTATCTGTGTCATATGTCAGCTTTCCAAAACTGAGAGCCCAGCATTGCAAAGACATTGTTTTCTTTAATGTTTGACTGTATTTCTCCCTGCTTCCTTAGTGCTCATATCAGCATAAACAAACATCACATCACCGAAAATTGGACTTAGTCTCAAAGAACTGTGGTCTGACTTAAAAGAGATAACAAGTGTAATTAAAAGCATAAACTCTCAAATTACAACTTCATTCATCTTAGAAACTGAATCTCACCATTCCAATATTTAAACTTCACCATTATAGTACTTGGGAAATTTTTATTTTAGAAGAGGAACAAAATATAAATTCAAGATATTCCCTTTTCCAAATGCACATAATCATTCAATGCCATTGCTAAAATGAAAGGTCCATTGACAAAATTATTTATTTTCAGGAGCATGGACATATCTCTGTCATCTAAATTAAGTATGTTTAATTGGAAGATTTTAATTTAGTGAAAATTAAATGTATGGAAATTGAAGTTTTAAACAGTGTTATCAAAAATCTATGATTAACAGAATAAAAGTTCTGATAATCCATCAAATTTGAAAAATGTGAGTGAAGCTTTTATTGAGCTTCGGAAAGAATCTAATGAATGCATATAGCCTGAATAACCTAAGATAGATTTTGTATCCTTTGAAGGAATGGTGAACATTTTATTAATCTTTGTCTAATTCTTAATATGGTATTTGGCTCATAGTAGGAGTCTAATAAATATTTGTAATATTAATGGAATCATATAACGAGATATAATTGATTTCATCTGCATTAATTCTATTTAATTAGCTCTGCCTGAAGAGCAGGGCTGAATTTTTTACACAATTTCAGTAGACTCCCATACCCTGGGCTTTCTAGTAGATAGACAGATAGATAGATGGATAGATAGGTAGATAGATAGATAAATAGACAGGTATATACATGCATGCATACATACATACATAGATTTTATAATAGATTATATATATATTATATAAAATCTACACACACACAGACATATTTTTGTTTTTGCTTGTCTACCATACTCATTTCTCAGTTCCTGTTTTTTTTTTTTTATTTTTGTTTATAAAACAAAAATGTCTTGTACTGAATGGGTGCTTAAGCATTTTAGACGTAGAGAAAATAATAAATAATTTTAAAATATATATATTTATGTGTGTCTGAAAATCTATGCTAGTGCTACATTCACCCCTCAGAAAATCCTACACGATTAAAACCTCATGTGGCAACATATTTAAAATTGTGCCTTTCTCCCATCTGATACACATTTATACAACTTGCCCTTAAGGTTCACACTTGAACTGAATGTCACTGAATATATTTGGGCTTAGAATTCAGGTCTCCTTGGTGTTACTGTCAACTTTACCCACTTTCTCTCATTTATCAAATCTTATTCTTCATATCTTTTTCTAATATTTTTAACCTCCCTGGAGTAACATAATTTTTCTCTTCCTATACTATTCCTTCATTTTCAGCCCAATTTCCACTTCAGAATCATAGTACCAGGCTTTAGATCTAGTCACCATAGCAGTGATACTGTGCTGTTCTGTTTCCATGTGCTTGCTATATAAGCAGAATGTTAGAAAATTCCTTCACCTAAAGGAAATTTATGATTATTATACTTAGCAGAAAATTTAAAAATAATTATAAGCACTGAGTTTTAAAACTTCCTCAAATATCTTTTTATATCCTCCTTGAGTTTATTAAAAGGTATTTAATCTGAGAATTGCAAGCTCTTCTCTCTAGTCCATGCCCCTTTGAACTCTTTAGTTGCAAAGATGTGTGCACTGCAGGGAAGTGAGTTTATGAAAGTAGAACATGACTTTAGAAAATATAAGCATAGAATCTTCAGTATTAACTAATTACTAGCATATACATTGGCAAAAAGAATGGCATTAGAAAAATCATTTTGGCTGAAAGTGTAATTAAACATGCTTATTTCTATGCAAAATGTTCATTCATCCGTTCAACAGAGATATTACAATTTATTTACAAAAGATGGATAAACATAATTTTGGAGGTTAAAATTAATTTTATGTTCATAAATGAATATAAACACATGCATTTTCTTTTATCTATTAGACAGTGGTGTTTAAAAAACGTCAAGATGTTGCACATCCTCAAAACTGTATTTTATGACTGCTAAAGTAGTAGAATAACATCAGTACACACTATCTACATTAGTATTATTTATGAGAATTAGCCAAAAATACTCAAATTTCCACATTTTTATTTTGATATTATACTCAGAAAAAGTTCACTTTTCCATTTAAAAACCCCAGCTTAACCTTGAGGCTTCTGCCACGTCTCTGGAACCCACCAGTGAATCTTCCATGCATTCACAGCTGCAGGAGAGCCTCCATGTCTGTGTAATTTTCCAGGGCTTAAAAATACAAATAAATAGGTATATATCATCCCTGATGGTTACCTCAGGAGTCTCTATAAAAGAGGTAACCACAAGAGTTAAAGATCAAAATTGTATCCAAAGACTCAGAGTTAAAGAATTGAATGTATCTAACTGTTCCTTCTTTGAAGTTGATATACAATTGTTGCATCAATGAAAGAATATTGGCAAAATTATTCATCTTCTTATTTTCAAATATTGATAATGAATTATCTTTTCTAGAACTACTTTTTGCTCCCAAAAGTAAAAAAAAAAAAACAATAACAACAACAAAAAATTGAAGTCAAGGCCGTTTCTCTTTCTCTGACTCCCTTGTATATTCTCTAGAGACATGTGAAGTAAGTATTTATCTTACTGCATAATCCCAACTTTTGTTATATTTTACCTTCAGTATTCAGGTAATAAAAATACATTGAAAAATAGAATGCAAGACACATTTAGCAGTGTAAAATGATGTCTATGTCGTGAATGAGGAAAATCCTAATATTTCCAGTTTGGAATGATTGTTTTGAAATAAATCAACAATTACTCTTCGGCTAACCCAGGAATTACTGACAAGAGGAGAGTTCGATGTTGTGAGAGAGGAGAGAGTTTAGTATTTGGGGACCAGAGAAAGTGTGAAAGGAATAAAATTACTGGAAGTTCAGAGCAGTTAATCTTATTGAGAGAATTAAAATGAAACTCTAGTAAATTAGTGACTACCTCTAATAAAAACTTTGCTGATTTTGTACTTCTCAAGAATGAAGACAAGTAAATAAAAAATGTTCAAAAAGATTCTGGTATTATAAAAGTGATGGAAAGATAAAAGTTTTAAGAAAACACATGCTCAATATTGCACAATAATGATCTTGTTTTCATTAGATTCACTTAAATTATAATTGATATTTATTAAATTTACAAATTTGTTTCTTTTGCCAGGGACTTTTGGAAATATTCATTCTTGTTTCCATTTATTTTTTGGACAACTTATTGATATATTTGTAGTATAAAAGTATCTGAAGCTTGCATTTAGTAAAGGAAGTTCCCTTGAATACCAAAATTATCCCCAAATGTAAGCAATGTAAGTATTTGTCAATCATAGGGATTGCTGAACATACAAACTTTGATTGGCTTCAAGACTTCTCAGATCCGCATATACATAAAAGGCAATTTTGAAAACATAGACAAAACAGAAATAATAATCTCAGGTGAGAAATAGAAAAAGCAATGATTAGATTGTGTGCAAAACCATGAATAGTAAAGCTGAGACAAACTAACCCAGGCACTTGCACATTTTGTACCTTTTTGTGGAGAAGCTTTATGCTCTCTTGTTATACACGGTTTCACCCATATAGCAGTTTAGAGAGCTTTGGTCAGTCTTTAGTTGACATATTTCCAGGTTTTTCTTCAAAAAAAAAAAAGAGTTTTTTGCTCTCAGTTCCAGTTTGAAAATTCTGAGCGATTATTTTGAATATCTCAGCTTGATTCTCATGTGCACCCTTAAACCAAGCACTGTGGCCAATGAGATGGGGTCAGCTAACGGTTATGAGTACTGTATAATAAATGAGAGTAGAGAGAGCAATGGTGTCTACTGAAAGGTTTTCTGAAGAGTAGAGGTTATGAGGATAGCCATCTTGCTGAAATCCTTGTGAGCCAGGCAGCTTCTCCATTTTATTCCTATTACTCAGTGTGTGTGTTTCTTTTCTTCCCTTACCAGATACAGGTTCTAGAATTTAGAGTATTATTTTCTCCTGTAGCTGCTATTTTCTTTGAACGTTTGCCATTTCCTACCTCATTTAAATCTACATTTAATCTTCTGGCACTTCATAATCTTAAAATAAGTCTTTTTGTATTAGGCATTTTTTACTTGTGATTTGAATAGATAAGAATTAAACTATTAGCTCCATCAGAAGACAGTCATGAGTATTTTTTATGGCTGATTGTAGATGATTATTCAGTAGATAAATACTGAAGTGAAGAGAAGCTGAAGAGGGGATCATACTAACACTTGGGGAAGCTATAGGTTAGAAAAACTATAGATTATGTAAGTAATGGTCAATTAACAAAGAAAGAAATGTGAAGTCATAATCATTTTTTTAATCTTTCATTAGTGGTTCTAAACTACCATTTAGCATCAAATATCTGAAGGATAGGGCATATTCTGATCCATACTGGCAAGTTTGTACCTCTCCATGGCAGCATTTGAGAGTGGGAGGTGAAAGACATCCATGTTTGTCAGAGCCTTCTGGAGGGAGCTTGAGAAGAATATCTGAAAATTTTCCTACCCACAAATAACTCTAAGATAATTCCTTTTCACTCTGGAAAAACATTTCCCATCGGCTTTAAATCTGGATCAATGAGAATCTTGACTTTATTAGATTTGGCTGTTACTTGGCATGAAGTACAAAAGATGAAACTCAATAAACAATTTGCTGAAGTCAGAAACTTGGGTGTCACTCTTGATTCCTCATTTATCCTCATCCCACCCCCACGTCATAGTCAGGAACTAATCAGGTCGGGCTCAGTGCCACCTCCTAACTACTATGTTCATGGGCACAGCTCTTTATTCCTACTGACACCACCCTTAAGGCTGCCATTAGCTCTTGCCTAAGAAGTAGACCACCCCATCCACTGTCATCACAGCTTCAGACTTGGCCACTCCATTTACTGCTGCCGGAGTGATCTTTCTGACACCCATACCTAGCCATCTCATCCCCTAATTAAGGCCATACAAAGAAGCTTTCCATCACTCTCAGAATAGGTTCAGCATCTTCAAATGGCTTTGTGTTTCTCTTCCTATTCTGGCTCTGTTTTATCCTTCACTTCCTTTGTTCCCAGTTCCATTTCTCACATGTTGTATTCCAGTCACACTGAACTCCTTCCAGGTTCAAGAAAACACTTTCTCCTGTCAAACATTTTGCTCAAGCTGTCTCCTCTTCCTAAAACTGTCTGTCCTCTGTCTTTCACCAGGCAAACCTCTACTCATTTTGTTTTTTCAGTTCTCAACTTGAGGTCATTTTCTCTGAGAAGTATCAGATCTCTAGGTCTGGGTCAACTGCCCCTTATATGTGTATTTCTCATTTATAGTATTAATCACTCTATATTTTTATTACCCATTTATATTTTTTCCTTCACTAGATTGTAATGTTAATCAGCATACCCACTGTGCTATTGTTTATTTTACACCATTTATTTCAAATACATCACTGAGCTTTTAACATTTCCCCAAACTTATCTTTTCTGTACATTTCTCACAATCAGAGAAAATGTACCTGACTCATTCAAAAGTCTACTACTTCAAGATAAGAGAGTAAAACATTTTACCTATCTTATTGTGGGAGGAAATATTTACAGCCATCACACCACAGTCCATATTGAAATTGATCCTCAAAGATGAGTGGGCGTTTGCATGACACTGTTAGTTGGAAGGCAGAGGAGTTAAACTCTGAATCTAGGCAGTTGGATCTTCACACTACAGCAATGAACAGTTGAGTCGCCAACTCAGATTTTCTGACTATGATTACCTCATCCCATGAGGAAATGCCCAGAAATGATAGTTTAAAGATGTCTTCTAAGCTCAATGATGTGTTTGAAATTAGAGCTGTCAAAATGAATAATAGCAATGTAGCCAATATGCTCACAACCAGGTAATATTGGTAATTGAGAAAAGTCTTATGAGTGAAGTATGCTAACATTTAATCTGGCCATCAATAACTCTTTTGCAACCCACTCTCAATGAATCCTCTAAGCAAGTGATGTGTTGGACATTAAAAACTGAAATTAAGCAAAGTTGATTTTTTTCCATTTAGTAGTGTTCCACTTGGTTCCTGATATCTCTGACCAAAGCTTCTGATCACAATATATGCACCTTGTTGTCTAGTGTTATCCTGAAGTTCCCTGTTGTCCTTGCCAAGAATGACTCTGAATTCCACACATACTTCCTACACTAATTTGTGGGACTTGCATAAAGTATGGCCTTCCTCAGCCTTTTCAGTCCAATTTTTCACAATTTATAATTGCACGCTGGGTGCTGCCAATGTGCTAGATAGTTCCCAGAAGGAAAAAGTGATGTCTAATTCTGTCTAAAATACTGAGAAACATTAGATGTTGACAACAGGTGTGACTCCCACCTAAGGAGTGGTGCGATAAAGGTGTTCAAGTTTGTAAATAAGCAAAGCACATATTTCAAGTTGGGAATTTATATGTTTAAAATTGGATCTAAAAATACTAACACAAAACTTTATTTTTTAACTTTATATAGGCAAAAAGATCAACTAATTACCCATACTAATGAACGTTCAATGTAAATTTTACATCTTATAAATATTTCCTGTGTCTATTTGCAGTGACCAGGAGGATGTATTGTCAAGTAATTTCATGTTATTGTTATAAAAGGTAACAACTGCAAAAATGATTTTTGACATCTGTTTCCATTAATACACTTCTATTCCCAGGTCCATTGAAATCACAATAATAAATGAAATGAACACTTAGTTGCTGTCATTAATTCTCCATCTCACAAAAAGTAGCTGTCTACCTTCTAAATTATCTGTGCTTCTTGTGTAGTGAATGGAAGAAAATTACTAACCTGGAGTCCTCTCAAAGAAAACTTTCCATTATATACAAGCATATAAAAGCTCCTAGGGCTTAAAATAGTACCAAAGTAAAATTGAACAGTCTAAGAACATTTAGATTTCCAGAATCAGGTACAGGTAAGCAAATAGCTTCATCAGGAAGGTTTAGTAGTCCCAATAATTTGTCTGTTGGTATGTTCCCTAACATTAATATTTTATTTACCTCTTAGGAAAAATGTATCTTTCCAAATAAATATAATAGGTAACTTGGCTTATATAGAATAATTATGATAGCATAGTAACACTGATGAGGGGCTGCAGCATGGACGTATTTAGTATTCATTATGCCACTAGAAACATGACATAGTATAATAATTACAAAGAACTAAGAAATGTCCTTGTCAGTAATACCAACATCAATATCAATCATTCCCTGCTCATTAAAGTAATAACCAAGGTAAATTATAATTTTCTTTTGGATTTTTAAAGAAAACATTGATGGATAAAGAGAATAATACATCAAAATAACAAATTTATAATCCAGAATATTCTACAAGTACACATATAACAATTATACGAAGAATGTTAAAAACCATGTAAAGAGACACATGAAAATATTAGGTCTTCCAATAAAAGAAAAAATCTTTTCAGTTGGCAAGCAGAGGGATTATAAAACATTCCTCCCTGGCTGGTTTGTGATAACATAAATATCCTACATATTTTAAGATGTGGAGATGAAAGTAGCAATGGGATCAATGTAGACTAAACAAAGGATGCAGCTTGGGAAAAGACAGAGTGTGGGTCACTGTAGGGCTTAGGAAACGGTATGTTATCAGTTTTGCTGATATAAAGAATATAGTGGGAAACAAAGGGAGAAAGGGTAGAAAAGTTGAGTACAATATTCCTTGCTTGGTTCACCAGTCTCAAAGGATGTTCTCAGCATAGTAACAATACTGTTGACATCGTATACTTTTTCTCCTTAAATTGTCACTTTGTAAGCGGGAGTTTTCTTTTTTAAAAAAATAAAGCGTCAGACACATATTAGCAATCACTGAGATAACAGGATACATGTTAAACTTAATTTATAAAACATTTTAATGTTTTTGGTCATAAACTAAAGATATACGTTATATATATGTGAATATATAGATATAAAACTAGGAATACATATATATTTAGAGATACATATATATAACATATATATAATAAATATACAGAAAATAAGAATCCTTAGTTTTGAAATCTAAGTATATGTTATGTGTGTGTGTATGCGCATGGATGCATTTTTAGACTATAGAGGAAGATATATGTGGGTTTTTGTGTTTAAATTGAAATGTAAAATTCCTGAGTCTTTAATGTTTAAACATTTTCAACCATAAAATAAAGTAACAACAATTTATTTTTTCATAATGAAAGGACTAATTAAAATGAACGTGTGAGATGTATCATAGTGATTATTCATTTTTTGGAAAGATATCAATAATACTGTATATGACTTCTATTTAATTCAATCTAGGAGATACAGATCAGAATTTTGCAAATAGAACATATTAAACAGATGTGTTGTCTTCCAGGTGTAAGGTTTATAGAAGAAAAGATTATTTCCAATCTCATTTCACTTGTAATTGAACAATTCCCTGTGAAGATAAATTTTCACTAAATTGCATCATGACATTTCATGGCTTCAGTTTCCTTTAATGCTGTCTCAAGAAAGTGTATCAAATATTTTGTTTTATTCTTCTCTGGGAAGCCAAGATTTTATGTCAAATTTCAGTAGGTTAGAAATATCAAGAACAAAATTAATCTCAAATTAAATAAAATCGCCTGGTATAATGCTTGTTTCAAACAGTTAATAAAATAGCATTTAACACACAAATCCTTATAAACTACACACCACCATCTATGCATGTTTCCAGTATGACAGAATGTGGTCAAAGTGAGAATACACAGGCAGACATAATCCAAGAATTACATTTTATCAAGTTTTATGGAAATACAAATTTTATAATTTTCTCTGGTGTAAACTATTTCAGTTGTAAACTGTAAGTTTCATCAACACTTTCACTTTATGTCCAATCGTATGTAATTATCCTCTCTGGTGATGCCAAGAGAATATAGATGAGATAAAAGTTTGCTATTGTCATTTCTGTTATACTGCATACTGAATATCTTACTAAAAAAGAGGAATGCTTGTTTTATTTGCTTGGGTCTCTGTATATGTATGTGTTTGTTTCTGACAATTCAGCAAGATAGGAGAGTGTAAACATTTCTATTAATACTTAATCTTTCTAGGATAAAAATTTACCAGTCAAATATCCCAAAGCTCATAATATTAGACATTGAATAAATAATTGTTAATTGGCATTAGCTCAAATCTCCCTGCACTGCTTTGCTCTATCAGTTTCTGTCCACATCTTCCATTACTTTAATCAAGCAACTCAGTGTTTTCTAGTTCCCAAATATTTTCATTAAAACCCCTTTGAAATTTTTACTTAGATTAATTAAAATTCTTTCAAGATCCCATCTTATACAAACATGAAGTTTCTTTGTCTACTATCACATAAAAATAAATTTGCTTCTTTTCATATATATACAAATTATTTTATTCTTCACAAGTTAAAAAATATTTTCACTTTAGTCATGTCACTCACAGTTCTCTCTACAAGATTGCCTTTCTGTAGATTACAGGGGTCAAGTCCTAAACTCACTCTGTATAGCATCTAACATTGATAGAAGCACATACATGCTTCATAAATGTGTGACGCTGATGGCAACAGCTGTCAGCAAGGGCTGCTGTTTTAATAATTCAGAAAACCAGAAAAAGCTGGAAAGCCTGGCAGTTAATGGGAAAGAGACTGCATATATTTTTTATGGATCCCAAGTGAAGGAATCATTAGCATACTAAGCTTATAAAAGTCAGGACCTATACCCATAACAAGGTAATGACCTAGCAGCATAAATACAGAAAGAATTTTCTTAGGTTAATTTTATAAGTATTAAAAGAGCCTTCTCTGAGACGTTAGATTTTTCTATGTTATTAGTGCAATTGTGTGGTTTGGGTAACAAAGACCTGAACAATGATAAAAAATCTATTAATTTTTTTTTTTTGTAAATATGCCACTGAAATCTGGAAGTGCCTGTTAAATTTACAAGACGTTTTTAAAAAGTTTAATTCCTTAATCCAGCTTGAATTTATCATTTTCCCTATTTGAATTATTTTATTAGTTATTTGCTAACTTTTTGTATTTAAAAAAAGGACAGAAAACAATCTTTTTTCTTTTCTTACTTCTACTACTGCCCCTCCCTCCCATTCTTCCTTTCTTCCTAACTTCCTCTCTCCCTTCCTTTCTCCACTAAAAATTATGTTTAAAATGGTATGTTCATTGCAGCACCGTTTACAATAGCAAAGACCTGGAACCAACCCAAATGCCCATGGATGATAGACTGGAAGAGGAAAATGTGGCACATATACACCATGGAATATTATGCAGCCATAAGAAAGGATGAGTTCATGTCCTTTGTAGGGTCATGGATGAATCTGGAAACCATCATTCTCAGCAAACTGACACAAGAACAGAAAATCAAACACCCCATGTTCTCACTCATAGGCGGGTGTTGAACAGTGAGAACACATGGACACAGGGAGGGGAACATCACACACTGGGGTGTGTTGAGGGAGACTAGAGGAGGGACAGCGGGGGTTAGGGAGGTTGGGGAGGAAGAACATGGGGATAAATGCCAGATATAGGTGACAGAGGGATGGAGGCAGCAAACCACATCACCGTGTGTGTACCTATGCAACAGTCCTGCATGTTCTGCACATGTACCCCAGAACCTAAAGTGCAATAATATGTTTAAAATGTTTTAAACTTCTTTGATGTATTGTGGCAATTTTCAAACTTTTCTTATAAATGTTTTTACTTAGCAATTGACACAAATGCTAAATAATAAACCAAAAGGCTGTGGCATACACAATAAGTTTTTGGTTTTTGCACGTGATTGTGGGGAGTCACCTTCCTAGTTCTACTCAAGGTATGGAATCTGCATTCATCACAGACGGCTCTGGCCTGTGGCTTGGCTTCAAGATCGCTTTACATATTTTCATTCTGGGACTTAGGTTGAAAGCATAGCAGCTACCTCAGAAAAGTTTTTCTCATAATAAATTGCCTGAACTTATGAGTTAACCCAGACATCTTGAGTGTATGTAATCCTCTACTTGTGCCCTACCCACTTACGTTCTATTGGTCAAAGCAAGTGTAGAGGGTCAAGACCAATATCAATGGATGGAGAAGTATACTTCTCCTGCAGTGGGAGAAGGAAGGGGATAACTTATTTCACCACACCCAGACTATTTCAAAGCAGAATGGTCTTTCTCCACAAAAAAAATCATATTGGGAGAGAGAGATCCAAGATGGCGGATCACTAGCAGCTCAGGATCGCAGCTCCCAGTAAAAGCGCAGAGAGCCAGTGGACGCCACACTTACCGATAGATTTTTGCTGCCCACGGACCAGGACATTCCCAGCGGAGGAGCACCACGGGTCGCTAGCGTGACCCTTTCGGCTGGCGCAGCTTTTTTGCTGGCGCCTCGGCTCGGCGGCTCTTGGTGCGGAGTAAACGGGACTGAGTCTCCTTTTGGATGATGTTTGGAGCTCTGGGAAGTCAGAGCAGTCCATCCAGCTGATTGAAAAAGGGACTGAGAAGCCAGACCGAGGCCCCCGGGCAGAAAAGCACCACGAATTTCAACGCTGCTGTCTTAGCTAGCGTTGCGAGTCGCACAGTGAAAAGTACGTAGATTCCGGAGCTGGGAATGAACAAGCTGGACGTCCACTCAGAGACCTAATTTGAAAGTGGGTGATTACAAAGACGACAGATGGATAAAACCATAAAGATGCCAAGAAGCCACCGTAAAAAAACTGAGAGCACTCAAAATCAGAAAGCCTCTCCTTCTACAGAGGACGCTAGTTCCTCATCAGTAACGGAGCAAGGCTTGATGGAAAACGAGTGTGAAGAATCATCAGAATTAGGCTTCAGAAGGTGGATAATAAGAAACTTCTGTGAGCTAAAAGAATATGTTATAAACCAATGCAAAGAAACTAATAACTTTGAAAAAAGGTTTGACGAAATGCTAACGAGAATGGACAATTT
>PVKP010013293.1:0-55216 GCA_004027715.1 Plecturocebus donacophilus
TGCTATTTCCTATATGCTGGGATTTTGCTGAAAGCGACTGTTTTGAGATTCTGCACAGAAAGTGGTTCTAAAGTGCTGCTTACACACATCGTTTTAACTCTGAAATTTGAATGTACACAGTGACATTCATTCAGTTACCTAGTACCGTTTTGGTTTTAGAGCCAGATATTTCCCTTTTCAGCATATACCCACATTCACTCTTGAACATCCAAATGCAGCTCTTAAAAGAAACGTTTTTCTAACCCACAGAAACAAAGGATAGATGCAACTCCATGAATGGAAGGAACAGACAGCAGAGCAGTTTCATAGATACATTTCTTCTGTGTTTTAGAGGCAATCTTATTGCTATTTCCTATAAGCTGGAATTTTGCTGTAAACGACTGTTTTACGATTCTGCACAGAAAGGGTTTCTAAAGTGCTGCTTACACATATTGTTTTAACTCTGTAAGTTGAATATACACAGTGACATTCATTCAGAAAGGTAGCAATGTTTTGGTTTTAAAGCCAGATATTTCCTTTTTCAGCCTATACCTACATTCACTCTGGAACATGCAAATGCAGCTCCTAGAAGAAACGGGTTTCTTACTCGCAGAAACAAAGCAAACATGCGATTCCCTGAGTGGAATGAACAGACAGCACAGTAGTTTCCTAGTTAGGTTTCTTCTGTGTTTTCGAAGCAATCTTACTGCTATTTCTCATAGGTTGGTATTTTGCTGAAAACGACTCCTTTGGGATTCTGCACAGAAACCGTTTCTAAAGTGCTGCTTACACACATCACTTTAACTCTGTAAGTTGGATACACACAGTGACATACATTCAGTTAGCTAGGACTATTTTGGTTTTAAAGACAGATATTTCCCTTTTCAGCATATACCAACATTCACTCTGAAACATCCAAATGCAGCTATTAGAGGAAACGTGTTTCTTACTTGCAGAAGGAAAGCATAGATGCGACTCTCTGAGTGGAATGAACAGACAGTAGAGGAGTTTCCAGACACATTTCTTCTGTATTTTAGACGCAGTCTTACTGCTATTTCCTATAGGCTGGGACCTTGCTGAAAACGACTGTTTTAGTATTCTGCACAGAAAGGGTTTCTAAAGTGCTGCTTACACACATCATTTTAACTCTGTAAGTTGAATGTACACAGTGACATTCATTCAGTTAGGTAGCACCATTTTCGTTTTAAAGCCAGGCATTTCTCTTTTCAGCATATATCCACATTCACTCTGGAACATCAAAATGTAGCTCCTAGAAGAAATGTGTTTCTTCCTCGCAGAAACAAAGCATAGAAGCAACTCCCTGAGAGGAACAAACAGACAGCAGAGCAGTTTCATTGATACGTTTCTTCTGTGTTTTAGACGCAGTCTTACTGCTATTTCCTATATGCTTGCATTTTGCTGAAAACGACAGTTTTGGGATTCTGCACAGAAAGCGTTTCTAAAGTGCTGCATACACACACTGTTTAACTCTGTAATTTGAATTTACACAGTGACATTCATTCACTTATGTAGCACCGTTTTGGTTTTAAAGCCAGATATTTCCCTTTTCAGCATATACCCACATTTACTGTGGAACTTCCAAATGCAGCTCCTAGAAGAAATGTATTTCTCACTCGCAGAAAGAAAGCACAGATGCAACTTTCAGAGTGGAATGAACAGATAGTAGAGCAGTTTGAAATATATGTTTCTTCTGTGTTTTAGACTCAGTTTTCCCGCTATTTCCTATATCATTTCATTTTGCTGGAAATTACTGTTTTGAGATTCGGCTGAGAACACGATTCTAAAGTGCTGCTTACCTACATCGTTTTAATTCTGTAAGTTGAATGTACACAGAGACATTCATTCAGATATGTAGCACCATTTTCAATTTAACGCCAGAAATTTTCCTTTTTCTCATATACCCACATTCACTCTGCAACATCCAAATTCAGCTCCTAGAAGAAAAGTGTTTCTCACTCCCAGAAACAAAACATAGATGCAACACCCTGAGTGGAACAAACAGACAGCAGAGCAGGTTAAAATATATGTTTCTTCCGTGTTTTAGATGCAGTCTTACAGCTATTTCCCTTATGCTTGTATTTTGCTGGAAACAACTGTTTTGAGATTCTGTACAGAAAGCGATTCTAAAGTGTGGCTTACACACATCATTTTACCTCTGTAAGTTGAATATACACAGTGACATTCATTCAGTTAAGTTGAACAGTTTTGGTTTTACAGCCAGGTATTTCCCAGTGTGTCATATAACCACATTCATTCTGGAATATCCAAATGCGCCTCCTAGAAAAAACATGGTTCTCACTCATGGAAACAAAGCAAAGATGCAACTCCCTGAGTGCAATGAACACACAGCAGAGCAGTTTAACAGATACGTTTTTTTGCTGTGTTTTAGATGCAGTCTTACTGCTATTTCCTATAGTCTGGGATTTTGCTGAAAATGACTGTTTTGGGATTCTGCACAGAAAGCGTTTCTAAAGTGCTGCATACTCACATCATTTGAACTCTGTAAGTTGAATGTACACAGTGACATTCACTCAGTTAGGTAGCACCATTTAGGTTTTAAAGCCAGATATTTCCCTGTGTGTCAAATAACCACATTTACTCTGGAATATCCAAATGAGGCTCCTGGAAGCAACGTGATTCTCACTTACAGAAACAAAGCATAGATGCAACTCCCTGAGTGGAATGAACACACAGTAATGCAGTTAAACAGATACATTTCTTCTGTATTTCAGACTCAGTCTTACTGCTATTTCCCATAGGCTGGAAATTTGCTGAAAACGAATGTTTGCGGATTCTGCACAGAAAGCGTTTCTAAAGTGCTGCATATACACATTGTTTTAACTATGTAAGTTGGATCCACACAGTGACATTCATTCAGTTAGGTAATACCATTTTGGTTTTAAAGCCAGATATTTCCCTTTTCAGCATATATCCACATTCACTCTGCAACATCCAAATGCAGCTGCTAGAAGAAACGTGTTTCTCACTCCCAGAAACAAAACATAGATGCAACTCCCTGAGTGAAATGTACACAGAGCAGAGCAGTTTCAAAGATACATTTCTTCTGTGTTTTAGATGCAGTCTTACTGCTCTTTCCTATATGCTTGCATTCTGCAAGAAACGACTATTTAGAAATTCTGCACAGAAATCGATTCTCAATTGTTGCTTACACACATCATTTTAACTCTGTAAGTTGAATGTACAGAGTGACATTCATTCAGTTAAGTTGAACCATTTTGGTTTTAAATTCAGATATTTCCCTCTGCATCATATAAGCACATTCACTCTGGAATATCCAAATGTGGCTCCTAGAAGTAACGTGTTTCTCACTCACAGAAGCAAAGCATAGATGCAACTCCCTGAGTGGAATGAACACACTGCGAGCAGTTTAGCTGATACGTTTCTTCTGTGTTTTAGATGCAGTCTTATTGCTATTTCCTATAGGCTGGAATTTTGCTGAAAACCTCTGTTTTGAGATTCTGCACAGAAAGCGTTTCTAAATTGCTGCATACACACATCGTTTTAACTCTGTAAGTTGAATGTACACAGTGACATTCATTCAATTAGTTATCACCATTTTGGTTTTAAAGGCAGATACTTCCCTTTTCAGCATATACCCACATTCACTCTAGAACATACAAATGCAGCTCCTAGAGGAAACGTTTTTCTCATTTGCAGAAGCAAAGCATAGATGCAACTCCCTGAGTGCAATGAACACACAGCAGAGCAGTTTACCTGATACGTTTGTTCTGTGTTTTAGTTGCAGTTTTACTGCTGTTTCCTACAGACTGGGATTTTGCTGAAAATGACTCTTTTGCGATTCTGCACGAAAAGTGTGTCTTAAGTGCTGCATTCAGACATCCTTTGAACTCCTTAAGTTGAATGTACACAGTGACATTCCTTCAGTTAGGTAGCACTGTTTTGGTTTTAAAGTCAGATATTTCCCAGTGCATCATATAACCATATTCACTCTGGAGTATCCAAATGCGGCTCCTAGATTAAACTTGTTTCCCACTTCCAGAAAAAAAGCATAGATAGAACTCATTGAATGGAGCGTACACACAGCAGAGCAGTTTAACAGATTCTTTTCTTCGGTGTTTTAGACGGAGTCTTATTGCTATTTTTTATTTGCTTCCATTTTGCTGGAAACGACTGTTTTGGGATTCGGCAAAGAAAGCGATTCTAAATTGCTGCTTGCACAAATCCTTATAACTCTGTAAGTTAAATGTACACAAAGACATTTATTCAGTTAAGTTGAACCATTTTGGTTTTAAAACCAGATATTTCCTTGTGCGTCATATAACAACATTCACTCTGGAATATGCAAACGCGGCTCCTAGAAGAAACGTGTGTCACACTTACAGAAACAATGCATAGATGCAACTCCCGGAGTGGAACGAACAGACAGCAGAGTAGTTTCACAGATACGTTTCTTCTGTGTTTTAGATGCAGTCTTACTGCTATTTTCTATATGCTTGCATTTTGCTTGAAGTGACTGTTTTGAGATTCGTCACAGACAGCGATTCTAAAGTGCTGCTTACACACATGGTTTTAACTCTGAAAGCTGAATGTATAGAGAGATATTCATTCAGTTAAGTTGAACCGATTTGGTTTTAAAGCCAGATAATTCTCTGTGCATCATATAACCACATTCACTCTGGAATATTGAAATATGGCTCCTGGAAGAAACGTGTTTCTCATTCGCAGAAACAAAGCATTGATGCAACTCCCTGAGTTGAACGAAAACAGCAGTTCAGTTTCACAGATATGTTTCTTCTCTGTTTTAGATGCAGTCTTACTGCTATTTCCTATAGGCTGAGATTTTGCTTAAAATGACTGTTTTGGGATTCAACACAGAAAGCGTTTCCAAAGTGCTGCATACACATATCATTTTGTCTCTGTAAGTGGAATGTACACGGTGATATTCATTCAGTTAGGTAGCACCGTTTTGCTTTTAAAGTCAGATATTTCCATTTTCAGCATATACCCACATTCCCTCTGTAACATGCAAATACAGCTCCTAGAAGAAATGTGTTTCTCATTCCCAGAAAATAAGCATAAATGCAACTTCCTGAGTGGAACGAACACACAGCAGAGAAGTTTAACAGATACTTTTCTTCTGTGTTTTATATGCAGTCTTACTGCTATTTCCTATGTGCTGGGATTTTGCTGAAAACGTTAGTTTTGCGATTCTGCACAGAAAAGGTTTGTAAAGTGGTGCACACACACATCATTTCAACTCTATAAGTTGAATGTACACAGTGACATTCATTCAGTTAAGTTGAACCGTTTTGGTTTTAAAGTCGGATATTTACCAGTGCATCATATAACCACATTTACTCTGGAATATCCAAATGCAGCTCCTAGAAGAAACGTGTTTCTCACTCGCAGAAACAAAGCATAGATGCAACACCCTGAGTGCAACGAACACACAGCAGAGCAGTTTAAGAGATACGTTTCTTCTATGTTTTAGACTCAGTCTTACTGCTATTTTTTGTAGGCTGGGATTTTGATGAAAACGACTGTTTTGGGGTTCTGCACAGAAAGCGACTCTAAGTGCCACTTATGCACATCATTTTAGCTCTGAAATTTGAATGTACACAGTGACATTCATTGACTTAGCTAGCACCGTTTTGGTTTAAAGTCAGATGTTTCCATTTTCAGCATACAGCCACATTCACTCTGGAACATCCAAATGCAGCTCCTATAAAAAAAGTGTTTCTCACTCGCAGAAACAAAGCATAGATGCAACTCCCTGAGTGTAGTGAACACACTGCAGAGCAGTTTAACAGATACGATTCTTCTGTGTTTGAGACGCAGTCTTACCGCTATTTCCTATATGCTTGCATTTTGCTGGAAATGACTGTTTTGAGATTTGGCAAAGAAAGCGATTCTAAAGTGCTGCTTACAGACATCGTTTTTACTCTGTAAGTTGAATGTACACTGTGACATTCATTCAGTTAGGTAGCACCGTTTTGGTTTTAAAGTCAGATATTCCCCTTTTCAACATATAGCCACATTCACCCTGGAACATCCAAATGCAGCTCTTAGAAGAAACTTGTTTCTCACTTGCAGAAACAAATAATAGATGCAACTCCCTAAGTGGAATGAACAGACAGCAGAGCAGTTTAAAGATACGTTTCTTCTGTGTTTTAGACGCAGTCTTACTCATCTTTCCTATATGCTTGCATTTTGCTTTAAACGACTGTTTTGAGATTCAGCACAGAAAGCAATTCTAAGTGCCGCATACACACATCGTTTTAACTCGGTAACTTGAATGTACACAGTGACATTCCGTCAGTTAAGTTGAACCCTTTTGGTTTTTAAGACAGGTATTTCTCTTTGCATCATATAATCACATTCACTCTGGAATATCCAAATACAGCTTTTAGAAGAAACGTGCTTCTCACTCCCAGAAACAAAGTATAGATGCAACGCCCTGAGTTGAATGAACAGACAGCAGAGCAATTTCACAGATATGTTTTTTCTGTGTTTTAGACGCAGTCTTACTGCTGTTTCCTATAGGGTGGGATTTTGCTGAAAACGACTGTTTTGATATTCTGCACAGAAAGCTTTTCTGTAGTGCTGCTAAAACACATATCCTTTTAATTCTGTAATTTGAATGTACACAGTGACATTCATTCAGTTAGGTAGAACCGTTTTGATTTTAAAGCCAGATATTTCCCTTTACAGCATATACCCACATACCCTCTGGAACATCCAAATGCAGCTCTTAGAAGAAACGTGCTTCTCACTCACAGAAGCAAAGCATACATGCAACTCCCTGTGCAGAATGAACAGAGAGCTGAGCAGTTTAAAACATACGTTGCTTTGTGTTTTAGATGCAGTCTTACTGCTCTTTCCTTTATGCTGGTATTTTGCTGGAAACGACTGTTTTTAGATTCTGCACAGAAAAGATTTCTAAAGTGCTGCTTACACACATCACTTTAACTCTGTAAGTTGAATGTACACAGTGATATGCATTCTGTTAGGTAGGACCGTTTTGGTTTTAAAGCCAGATGTTTCCCTTTTCAGCATATACCCACATTCACTCTGGAACATCCAAATACAGCTACTAGAAGAAACGTGTTTCTCACTTGGAGAAACAAAGTACAGGTGAAACTCCATAAGTGAAACAAACACATAGAAGAGCAGTTTAACAGATACATTTCTTCTGTGTATTAGACTCAGTCTTACTGCTATTTCCTATAGGCTGTTATTTTGCTGAAAACGACTGTCTTGAGATTCTGCACAGAAAGCGTTTCTAAAGTGCTGCATGCACACATCGTTTTAACTTTGTAAGTTGAATGTACACAGTGACATTCATTCAGTTAGGTAGCAGCGTTTTGGTTTTAATGCCAGATATTTCCCTTATCAGCACATATGCACATTCACCCTGCAACATCCAAACGCAACTCCTAGAAGAAACGTGTTTCTCACTCACAGAAACAAAGCATAGATGCCACACCCTGAGTGGAATGAACACACAGCAGAGTAGTTTAACGGATACGTTTCTTCTTTGTTTTAGAGTCAGACTTCCTACTATTGCCTATAGGCTGCGATTTTGCTGTAAAGAACTGTTTTGAGATTCTGCACAGAAAGCGTTTCTAAAGCCCTGCATATATGCATTGTTTTACCTCTGAAAGTTGAATGTACACAGTGACATTCATGCAGGTAGGTTGCAGCGTTTTGGTTTTAAAGCCAGATATTTCCCTTTTCAGCATATACCTACGCACATTCACTCTGGAACATCCAAATGCAGCTCTTAGAAGAAACGTGTTTCTCACTCCCAGAAACAAAGCACGGATGCAACTCCATGTGTGGAGTAAACACACAGCAGAGCAGTTTAACAGATATGTTTCTTCTGTGTTTTAAACACAGTCTTTCTGTTATTTTATAAATGCTGGGGTTTGGCTGTAAATGACTGTTTTGGGATTCTGCACAGAAAGGATTTCTAATGTGCTGCATACACACATCATTTTAACTCTGTATGTTGAATGTACACAGTGACATTCATTCAGGTAGGTAGCACCCTTTCAGTTTTAAAGCCAGATATTTTCCTGTGCAGCATAAACCCATATTCACTCAGGAATATCCAAATGCCAATCCTACAAGAAACATGTTTCTCACTCGCATAAACAAAGCATAGATGCAACTACATGAGTGGAATGAACATACAGCAGAGCAGTTTAACAGAAACGTTTCTTCTGTGTTTTAGACGCACTCTTACTGCTATTTTCTACAGCCTGGGATTTTGCTGAAAACGACTGTTTTGAGATTCTTCACAGAAAGCATTTCTAAAGTGCTGCATACACACATCGTTTTAACTCTGTTAGCTGAATGTACCCAGTGACACTGATGCAGTTAGGTTGCAGTGTTATGGTTTTAAAGCCAGATATTTCCTCTTTCAGCATATACATACTCACATTCACTCTGGAACATCCAAATGCAGCTCCTAGAAGAAGTGTGCTTCTCACTTGCAGAAACAAATCATAGCTGTAACTACCTGAGTGGAACAAACAATCAGCAGAGCAGTATGACAGAGACATTTCTTCTGTGTTTTAGACACAGTCTTACTGCTATTTCCTGTAGCCTGGGATTATGCTGGAAATGAATGTTTTGGGATTCTGCACAGAAAGTGTTTCTAAAGTGCTGCATACACACATCATTTTACCTCTGTAAGTTGAATGTAGTTGGTGACATTCATTCAGTTAGGTAGCACCATTTTGGTTTTAAAGCCAGATACTTCCCTGTAGAGCAGAAACCCACATTCACTCTGGAACATGCAAACACAGTTCCTAGTAGAAACGTGTTTCTCACTCCCAGAAACAAAGCATAGACACAACTCCATGAGTGGAATGAACACACAGCAGAGCAGTTTAACAAAAACGTTTCTTCAGTGTTTGAAACCCACTCTTAGTGCTATTTCCTATAAGAGGGGATTTTGCTGAAAATGACTGTTTTGAGATTCTGCACAGAAAGCGTTTCTAAAGTGCTGCATACTCACATCATTTTAAGTCTGTTAGTTCAAGGTACACAGTGACATTCATTCAGTTAGGTAGCAGTGTTTTGGTTTTAAGGCCAGATATTTCCCTTTTCAGCCTATACACACAGTCACTCTATAACATCCAAATGCAGGTCCCAGAAGAAACATGTTTCTCACACACAGAAACACAGCATAGCTGCAATTCCCTGGGTGGAATGAACAGACAGCAGAGCAGAGTTACACAGAGGTTTCTTCTGTGTTTTAGATGCAGTCTTACTGCTGTTTTCTATAGGCTGGGATTTTGCTGAAAATGAATGTTTTTGGCATAGAAAGGATTTCTAAAGTGCTGCATACACACTTCGTTTTATCTCTGTAAGTTGAAGGTACACAGTGACATTCATTCAGTTAGGTGGCACTGTTTCGGTTTTAAAGTCAGATATTTCTCTGTGCAGCATACACCCATATTCAATTTGGAACATCCAAACGCAGCTCCTAGAGGAAACGTGTTTTTCACTCCCAGAAACAAAGCATAGATGCAACTATCTGAGTGGAATGAACACACAGCAGAGCAGTTTAACAGAAACGATTCTTCTGTGTTTCAGATGCACTCTTACTGCTATTTCCTATAGGCTAGAATTTTGCTTAAAATGACTGTTTTGAGATTCTGCACAGAAAGTGTTTCTAAAGTGCTGCTTACACACATTGTTTTAACTCTGTTAGTTGAATGTACACATTTCTGGGTTCCTGAGAGGCCGGCACGTCTGCCTGGGACTCTTGGCCAGCAAAAGGGTCTCAACCTGAATAGGGGAGAGTGTGGAAGAAAAGGTAGACAGAAAGCAGGGTCTGGAGGGCTGAATAAGCAATGCTTAGACAGCAACTTTATTGTGCACACAGTTAGTATATATATGTTTGTCCTACATCATTAACAGGAACAGATACCATTATCTCATACATGAAAGTAGCACATAAGGACAATAGTAAAATCAGATACATAATTGGGTACAATCACATCACGCAGGTGGTGGGGAAACTTATAGTTAAAAGTTACTGACCTATGCAAGGCACCAGAGAGGCAGAAACTCATTATATTTGCACAGTCACAAGAACAGGCACAGGACCCAATAGAGGGTAGACAAAGTCATAAATCAGATACAGAAACTGAACACATTGTCCTGTCAGACCACATGCAGGCCACATCACAGTCTCACAAAGTTCTTTTTATAATTCCTTTACCTGCAGTTCCTACTTTCCCATAGCTCGACTGCCTCCAATGGGAAACTGTGTCCAGGCTCAAGTTCACCATGTGGTGAGGCCCAATTCCGAGGTGTCTCACATGGGAATGAACCCCACAGTTCCCCCTTTTTTATTTTTTAAATGCAACTCAAATAATTTGAGCTGCAATTGTTGGAGCGAGGAGATCACAAGGCAAAAGAGGACTGGCAAAACGAAAATTAAAAGGAGGACACATGCTCCTATGCCAATTAGAGACGACAAGAAGGGGATATGAAACCCACGAGTCCAAGAAGACAAGGTGTTCACTATATCTCTAGCAATGGAATCATCCACTGGCAAATCTTTACGTGAGATGTCAATAGCATGAATTTGATGACGTAGTCTTATGACATCTAAAGACAAATTGTTATGGGTCCATATGCCTTGTAGATGTGCCTTAATTAAAGGCCACTGCCACTCAGTGTCATTGTAAGGAGTGTTGGTCACATGTATATACTTAAAGTCTACATGGCATCGCAATGTCATATGGGTTTGCATATTATACAGTTTATCACCTAAAATAGTTACAGTTTCTTCTAATACATTTAACTTTGTTTCCAATTTTTTATCAATATTCATTTGTGTTTCCATAGCAACAGAAATGTTTCTAGCTAAATGATTAACATACACAGCATTCTGTATGCTGTTAGCAAGACTAACTGCAGTGGTGGCAGCAGTTGCCACAATGCTTACAATGGCCAAAATGCTAGCAATTAGCAAGCCAATACATCGTTTGGGCCTAATCATAAGGTCTCTCATTTGATTAAGTACTTGTAAGGCTTTTTCATCATACCAAGGGCCAGAAATATTAACAGGAAGCATAACATAAGGTGGTGGTGTACAATAAAAATAACAGGAGTAGGGAAAACAGTAGAATCAAGACAATTTGTAAGAGTACAAGTAGAACAATTGATTGAGTAATGTCCATTATTTTCTGCAATTTTGATGTCCCCATAGAGGAGGGCATAAGGAGAAGCAACACAAGCTTGAACATATACAGTACACTGAGCGGGGTAAGAAGTACTCCTAAATCCTGCACGAACAAAGCTTGGTATAATAGCTGTAAATAACTTCCAAAGTGAGGAATGAATATGACCAGAGGGTGTAGTAAAGATAGGAGTACTCCATCCCCCAGGCACTTTATGAAAGGGAGCAGACTAATTGAAAAGAGTGAAACCTGTAGAAAGGGTATAACTTAGAGCCTGCTTTTATGTAGGATAGCATAGTTTCCAGGGAGGTGAAGGGTCAAGGGACTCATTACTGGGTTTGCATCTTTCTCTTTTGATTTTAAGGAATTGCAGAGAGGAAATATTGTCAGATACTTTAATGCCATAATAGTCCAATCTCCAATCTCTATTGACATATATTTCTTCACCAGGTCTAAGGTCATTATTTCCTTCATAAGTAAATAATTCTCTCCATCCAAGTTTGAAACAATATGGACCGAGAGTGGATGGGGAAGATGGCTTATTTATAGCTATTCTACTCTCATAATTATTAGAATTCCAAATTCTAGATGCATAAAAACACATAGGGGGACTAGCAGCTTGGGCCACATAGGAATAATTAGCACTCTGAGGAGTGATATGTGTGGATGATGGAAAATCCAGCAATGAAGTGTCATTCAAATAAACAGGAAATGGGGGATCACTCCAAGTAACAGGTCTTAGTACAGGGGGATCAGGAACATAAGCCCATAATACCTGGGAAGCAGACTGATCCACGGGAACTTGACATGACAAAATAGCCATTATGGCCACAAACATAACAGAAGGGCTACACGGTGCACCCTGTTCTGCCACAAGGCTAGCCGCTTCCATACTCAGAGCCTTCAACGGAGCCCATGTTAGCAGGGAGCAATGGCACGGTGTTGGTGGCGTCCTCCGGTTTCATTGGCGTCTCCATGGCTGTGGTGGGGTCAGGTACAGTCGGCAAAAGTGAGGAATCAGAAGACAGTTGCCACCCAGGGACAGGTCCATGCTTCACCAAGCACTCAGAAACCCACACAGGAGAGCCAGCAGTAATACCAGAAGAAGAGCCATCTGTAAAAGCTAAACATGCATGTAACAGAGGAGCTTTAACATATTTTTGAGGAAAAATAATTGCAGCTTGGGAATAGAAATGAAGTAATTTACCAGGTGGAAGGTGACAAGTAATTTTTCCAGGAAATCCTGCAAATACAAGTTGCCCAGTTATCAGAAAATTGCCACAAACATTGTTGTTGAGGTCTTGTGTACAGGACGACACTTTCAGGAGGTTCACTTCCAAATAAAGTTAATGCCCGTACTCTGCCCTTGGCAACCAAGGTTGCTACAAGATCATAATAGGGAGAAACTACTTTACCTCTGCTAGATGGGAGATGAAGCCATTCAAGTATACCTTGCTGCCAAAAAACACCCGTAGGATTATAGGCTGTGTGGAGAACACAGAAATTCCAAGGAGTATGTAATTGTACTCTAGTTAATTTTTGAACTGCAAGAACTTTATGCACAAACTGTAAAGCCTGTTTGGCCTCTTCTGTCAATTGCCAGGCGTGAGTAGCTAAGGTATTAATTTGAGCAAAAGCCTCTGTAGGTAATGTGGCTTGGGCAGCCAAAGGCTCATATTGACTCCTTCCTAATAACTTTTCAAGGGTAATAGAAATTTGCTGTCCTATTTGCTGTCAAAAATATGAATTTGCTTGTTCATATGCTCTGTCTTCATAATTGGCCCTCCATAATAAATAATCACCGCCTGACAGACAAGCCTTTGTTAAATGTCCCCAGTCTGTGGGGGGCAGGGCCGAGATAGTTAAGTTTTCTATTAAAGAGATAATATACGGAGCTGTGGGGCCATACTTAGCAACTGCCTCTTTTAACTCTTTTAACGTTTTTGGCGATATGGACTCATAATTTCTAATTGGATTGCCTTGATTATCAACCACCTCAATAACAGGGAAGGAAGCAGGAAACATATTATCATAATCAGAAAAACCTCTATGTAAAGACATTAAAGCATGAGTCAGAGGAGAAATAGGAGCAGAAGCAGTAGACCATAAAGCCACAGGCATTGAAGCACCCGCTGCTGTGGGTTGTTGTACCTGTACAGGATAAAACTGCGGTTGGTTTGTTAATGTGCATGAGCAAAGAGAAAGCAAATCCTGAAACTGATGAGCGAGATCAGGAGGCAAGGTAAATGTTACCGGACCAGGAGTCCATTGTGGAGTAGTCTGGGGAGTTCTGACTGGGTCAACAACAACCTCCGTCAGAGTTTCCAATGGATCAGGCTGGTATGGGAGTTGACTGAGTGTTGCTCTGACTCGTCCTCTTGAGCCACCGGAGGTGGTGCAGCATACGTATGTAGCTCCGCAGGAAAGGGAGTAGCTGTAGATGCATAAGGAGGTGCGGAAGGGGGAGAAGGGCAAACGCAGCCTCGGAGTTTAGACCAAACTGAAAGTAAAAACATCGGACTGAGGTAATTCTTTGTTATAAAAGCAAAATTGTTCAATTTTTTCCCCAATGACATGCCATGCAGGTTCATCAAATACACTACCTTGAGGTACCCAAGGACAAATTTCTCTAATTATGTGCACAAATTCCTCTATTATTTTTAATTTTACATCATGACCTTGAGACTTTATCATAGACTGTAATAAATGTACAAACAACTTGTGCTCCTTTGACTCGAGCTGCCCCATTTTACTCCAGATGAATTTTAAAAACCTGCAAACTCAAACTTCGTGAAAATTATTGAAAATATTTACAAGATTATAGCAGAACAATCTTAAGTAAAGAACATCAACTTTCAAACTTACTACCACGGTCTCACTTTGAATTAGCATCACTGTTGTCCCCTGTATTCAAGTCCCTTCGTGGTCACCAGATCTGGGTTCCCGAGAGGCCGGCATGTCTGCCGGGGACTCTTGGCCAGCAAGAGGGTCCCAACCTGAATAGGGGAGTGTGCAGAAGAAAAGGTAGACAGAAAGCGAGGTCTGGAGGGCTGAATAAGCAATACTTAAACAGCAATGCTTAAACAGCAACTTTATTGTGCACACAGTTAGTATATATATGTTTGTCCTACGTCATTAACAGGAACAGATACCACTATTTCATACATGAAAGCAGCACATAAGAACAATAGTAAAATCAGATACATAATTGGGTACAATCATGTCACGCAGGTGGTGGGGAAACTTATAGTTAAAAGTTACTGACCTATGCAAGGCACCAGAGAGGCAGAAACTCATTATATTTGCACAGTCACAAGAACAGGCACAGGACCCAATAGTGGGTAGACAAAGTCATAAATCAGATACAGAAACTGAACACATTGTCCTGTCAGACCACATGCAGGCCACATCACAGATGCACAAAGTTCTTTTTATAATTCCTTTACCTGCATTTCCTACTTTTCCATAGCTCGACTGCCTCCAACAGGAAACTGTGTCTGGGCTCAAGCTTACCATATGGTGAGGCCCAATTCTGAGGGCTCTCACATGGGAACAAACCCCACACACAGTGACATTTATTCAGCTAGGTAGCAGTATTTTGGTTTTATAGCCAGATATTTCCCTTTTCAGCATATATATACATTCACTCTGGAACATCCTAATGCAGCTCCTAGAAGAAACGTGTTTCTCCCTCGCAGAAGCAAAGCATAGTGGGAAATCCCTGAGTGGAACGAACACACAGCAGAGCAGTATAACACAGACGTTTCTTCTGTGTTTTAGACGCAGTCTTACTGCTATTTCTTATAGGCTGGGATTTTGCTGAAAACAAGAGTTTTGGGATTGTGCACAGAAAGAATTTCTAAAGTGCTGCCTACACACATCATTTTATCTCTGTAAGGTGAATGTACACAGTGACATTCATTGAGTTTGGTAGCACCATTTTGGCTTTAAAGCCAGATATTTCGCTTTTCAGCATATACCCACATTCACTCTGGAATATCCAAATGCAGCCCCTAGAACAAATGTGTTTCTCACTCGCAGAAACAGTGCATACATGGAACTTCCTGATTTGAATGAACAGAATACAGAGCAGTTTAAAAGATATGTTACTTCTGTGTTTTATGTGCAGTCTTACTGCTATTTCCTATATGCTTGCATTTTGCTTGAAACAACTGTTTTGAGATTCGGCACAGAAAACCATTCTAAATTCCTGCTTACACACATGGTTTTAACTCTGAAAGCTGAATGTACAGAGAAACATTCATTCAGTTAAGTTGAAACGATTTGGTTTTAAAGTCAGATATTTCCCTGTGCATCATATACTGACATTCACTCTGGAATATTGAAATGCGGCTCCTAGAAGAAATTGGTTTCTCCCTCGCAGAAACAAAGTGTAGCTGCAACTCCATGAAAGGAACCAACACACAGCAGAGCAGTTTAACAGATACATTTCTCCTTTGTTTTAGAATCAGTCTTACTGCTATTTACTATAGTCTGGGATTATTGCTGAAAACGACTGTTTTGGGATTCTGCACAGAAAGGATTTCTAAACTGCTGCATATGCACATCATTTTAACTCTGTAAGTTGAATGTACACAGTGACATTCATTCGGTTATGTAGCACCGTTTTGGTTTTAAAACCAGATATTTCCCTCTGCAGCATAAACTCACATTTACCCTGGAATATCCAAATGCTGCTCCTAGAAGAAATGTGTTTCACACTCGCAGAAACAAAGCATAGCTGCAACTCCCTGAGTGCCATGAACACACAGGAGAGCAGTTTAACAGACACATTTATTCTGTGTTTTAGACGCAGTTTTACTGCTATTTCCTACAGGCTGAGATTATGCTGAAAATGACTCTTTTGGGATTCTGCACAAAAAGCGTTGCTAAAGGGCTGCATACACACATCGTTTTAACCCTGTAAGTTGAATGTAGTCAGTGACATTCATTCAGTTAGGTAGCACCATTTTGGTTTTAAAGCCAGATATTTCCTTTTTCAGCATAAACTCACATTCACCCTGGAATATCCAAATGCAGCTCCTAGAAGAAACGTGTTTCTCACTTGCAGAAACAAAGCATACCTGCAACTCCCTGAGTGGCAAGAACACACAGCAGAGCCGTTTAACAGATATGTTTCTTCTGTTTTTTAGATGCAGTGTTACTGCTATTTCCTATAGGCTGGGATTTTGCTGAAAATGACTGTTTTGGGATTCTACACTAAAAGCGTTTCTAAAGTGCTGCATACACACATCATTTTTCCTCTTTAAGTTGAATGTACACAGTGACATTCATTCACTTAAATTGAACCATTTTGGTTTTAAAGCCAGATATTTCCCTGTGCATCCTATATCCACATTCACTCTGGATCATCCAAATGCAGCTCTGAGTAAAATGTGTTTCTCACCCCTAGAAACAAAGCATAGAGGTAACTCCACGATGGCAAGGAACACACAGCAGAACAGTTTAACAGATACATTTCTTCTGTGTTTTAGATGCAGTCTTACTGCTATTTCCTATATGTTTGGATTTTGCTGGAAATGGCTGTTTGGAGATTCTTAACAGAAAGCGTTACTAAATTGCTGCATACATACATCCTTTTAACTCTGTAAATTGAATGTACACAGTGACATTCATTCCATTAAGTAGCACAGTTTTGGTTTTAAGGCCGGATATTTCCCTGTGCAGCATACACCAACTTTCAGTCTGTGACATCCAAATGCAGGTCCTAGTAGAAACGTGTTTCCCACTCCCAGAAACAAAGCATAGATGCAACTCCATGAGTGGAACGAACACACAGCAGAGCAGTTTAACAGATAAGTTTCTTCTGTGTTTTAGACACAGACTTACTGCTATTTCCTATATGCTTGGATTTTGCTGGAAATGACTGTTTTGAGATTCTTAACAGAAAGCGTTACTAAAATGTTGCATAGACACATCATTTTAACTCTGCAAGTTGAATGTACACAGTGACCTTCATTAAGTTACTTAGCACTGTTTTGGTTTTAAAGTAAGGTATTTCCCTGTGCAGTATTTACCCACATTCACTCTGGAACATCCAAATGCATCTCCTGGAAGAAGCGTGTTTCTCACTTGCAAAGACAAAGCATTGCTGCAACTCCCTGAAAGGAACGAACACACAGCAAAGCAGTTTAACAGATACATTTCTTCTGTGTTTTAGACTCAGTCTTACTGCTATTTCCTATAGGCTGGGATTTTCCTGAAAACGACTGTTTTGAGATTCTGCACAGAAAGAGTTTCTAAAGTGTTGCATACACATATTGTTTTAACTCTGTAAGTTGAATGTACACAGTGGCATTCATTCAGTTATGTAGCACCATTTTGGTTTTAAATCCGGATATTTCCTTGTGCAGCATAAACCCATATTCAGTCTGGAATATCCATATGCAGCTCCTAGAAGAAATGTGTTTCTCACTTCTAGAAACAAAGCATAGTGGCAACTTCCTGAAAGGAACGAACACACAGCAGAGCAGTTTAACAGATACATTTTTCCTGTGTTTTAGATGCAGTCTTACTGCTGTTTCCTATAGGCCTGGATTTTGTTGAAAATGACTGTTTGTGATTCCGCACAGAAAGCGTTTCTAAAGTGCTGCATACACACATCGTTTTAACTCTGTAAGTTGAATGTACACAGTGACATTCATTCAGTTATGTAGCGCCATTTGGGTTTTAAAATGTATTTTTTAAACTGCTCTGTTGTGTTCGTTCAACTAAGGGAGTTGCATCTGTCCTTTGTTTCAGTGGCAGAGAAACAAGTTTCTTTCAGGAATTGCATTTGGATCTTCCAGGGTGCATGTCCATATATGCTGCAAAGGGAAATATCTGGCTTTCAATACAATACGGAACTTATTCAACTAAGGGTGTTGCATCTTTGCTTTGTTTCAGCAATTGAGAAACACTTTTTTCTAAGAACTGCCTTTGGATCTTCCACAGTGAATGTCTGTTTATGCTGCAAAGGGAAGTATCTGCCTTGCAAACCAAAACAAACCTACCTTACTGAATGAATGACACTGTGTTGATTCAACTTACAGAATTAAAACCATGTGTATATGCAGCACTTTGGAAAACCTTTCTTTGGAGAATGTAGAAACAGTCATTTCCAGAAAAATCCCAGCATATTGGAAATAGCGGTAAGACTGCGTCTAAAACTCTGAAGAAACATATCTGTTTAACTGCTCTGCTGTGTGCTCATTCAACTAAGGGAGTTGCATCTGTGCTTTACTTCAGCGAGTGAGAAATATGTTTATTCTAGGAACTGCATTTGGAACTTCTAGAATGAATGTCCATATACGCTTCAAAGGGAAATATCTGACTTTCAAACCAAAACGGAGCTACCTAACTGAACGAATGTCACTATGTACATTCAACTTACAGAGTTAAAACGATCTGTGTTTGCAGCACTTTTGAAATCCTGTCTGTGGAGAATGTAGAAACAGTCATTTCCAGCAGAATCCTGGCATAGAGGAAATAGCAGTAAGACTGCATCGAAAACACAGAAGAAACATAGTTTTTAAACTGCTCTGCTGTGTGTTCTTTCAACTAAGGGAGTTGCATCTGTGCTCTGTTTCAGTGAGTGAGAAACACGTTTCTTCCAGGAACTGCATTTGGATCTCCCAGAGTGCATGTCCGTATAGGCTGCAAAGGGAAATATCTGGCTTTCAATCCAAAATGGAGCTACCTAACTGAATGAAGGTCACCGTATGGATTCAACTTACAGAGGTAAAATGATGTGTGTATGCAGCACTTTAGAATCTTTTTCTGTATAGAATGTAGAAACAGTCATTTCCAGCAAAATCTCAGCATATGGGAAATAGCAATAAGACTGCATCTAAAACACAGAAGAAACGTATCTTATTAACTGCTCTGCTGTGTGTTCATTCAACTAAGGATGTTGCATCCGTGCTTTGTTTCAGCGAGTGAGAAACACGTTTATTCTAGGAACTGCATTTGGATCTTCCTGAGTGAATGTCCTTATATGTTGCAAAGGGAAATATCTGGAACTGCATTTGGATCTTCCTGAGTGAATGTCCTTATATGTTGCAAAGGGAAATATCTGGAACTGCATTTGGATCTTCCTGAGTGAATGTCAATATATGCTGCAAAGGGAAATATCTGGCTTTCAAACCAAGATGGAGCTACCTTACAGAATAAATGTCACTGTGTGGATTCAACTTACGGAGTTAAATCCATGTGTGTATGCAGCACTTTGGAGACCCTTTCTGTGGAGAATGCAGAAACAGTCATTCCAGCAAAATCCCAGCATATGGGAAATAGCAATAAGACTGCATATAAAACACAGAAGAAAAGTATATTTTAACCTGCTCTTCTGTCTTTTTGCTGACCTAAGGGAGTTGCATCTGTGCTTTGTTTCAGGTAGAGAGAAACACATTTTTTCTAGGAACTGCATTTGGATCTTCCAGAGTGAAAGACAGTATATGCTACAAATGGAAATATCTGGTTTTCAAACCCAATTGGAGCTACCTACCTGAATGAATGTCAATGTGTGGGTTCAACTTACAGAGCTAAACCATGGTTGTCTGCAGCACTTTGGAAACCCTTTCAGTGGAGAATGTAGAAGCAGTCATTTCCAGAAAATCTTGGCATACACGAAAGAGCAGTAAGACTGCCTAAGAAACACAGAAAAAAACGTATCTTTTAAACTGCTCTGCTGTGTTTTGATTCAACTAATTTAATTGCATCTGTGCTTTGTTTCAGCGAGAGAGAAACACAATTCTTCTAGGAACTGCATTTCTATCTTCCAGAGTGAATGTCCGTTTATGCTGCAAAGGGAAATATCAGGCTTTTAAACCAAATCAGCCCTACCTAACGCAATGAATGTCACTGGATGGATTCAACTTACAGAGGTAAAACGATGTGTATATGCAGCACTTTACAAACACTTTCTGTGGAGATTGTAGAAACAATCACTTCCGGCAAAATCCCTGCATAAGGGAAATAGCAATAAGACTGCATCAGAAACACAGAAGAAACGTATCTTTTGAACTTCTCTGCTGTGTGTTCATTCAACTATGAGAGTTGCATATGTGCTTTGCTTCAGAGAGTGAGAAACACATTTCTTCTAGGAACTGCAGTTGGATCTTCTGTAGTGAATGTCTGTGTATGCTGCAAATGGAAATATCTGGCTTTCAAACCAAAACGGAGCTACCTATCTGAATGAATGTCACTGTGTGAATTCAACTTACAGAGTTAAAAGCTTGTGTGTATGCAGCACTTTCGAAATCCCTTCTGTGAAGAATATAGAAACACTTATTTCCAGTAAAATGCTGGCATATGGGAAATAGCAGTAAGACTGCTTCTAAAACACAGAAGCAACGTATCTTTTAAACTCTTCTGCTGTGTGCTCATTCAACTAAGGGTGTTGCCTCTGTGCTTTGTTTCAGCTATTGAGAAACACCTTTCTCCTAAGAACTGCATTTGGATCTTCCAGAGTTAATGTCTGCATATGCTGCAAAGGGAAATATCTGCCTTTCAATCCAAAAAGGAGCTACCTAACTGAATGAATGTCACTGTGTGGAGTCAACTTACAGAATTAAAACCATGTGTGTATGCAGCACTTTGAAAAACGTTTCTGTGGAGAATGTAGAAACAATCATTTCCAGCAAAATCCCAGCCTGTCAGAAATAGCAGTTAGACTCTGTCTGAAAAACAGAAGAAAAATATCTTTTAAACTGCTATGCTGTGTGTTCGTTCAAGTAAGGGAGTTGCATATGTGCTTTTTTTTCAGAAAGAGAGAAACACATTTCTCCTAGGAACTTCATTTGGATCTTCCATAGTGACAGTCTGTATATCCTGCAAAGGAATATAAGGCTTTGAAACCAATATGGAGCTACCTAACTGAATGAATGTCACTGTGAGGTTTTAACTTACAGAGTTTAAACGATGTGTGTATGCAGCACTTTAGAAACACTTTCTGTGGAGAATGTAGAAACTGTCATTTCCAGCAAAATCCCAGCATATGGAAATAGCAGTAAGACTGCGTCTAAAACACGGAAGAAATGTATCTTTTCAACTACTCTGCTATCCATTCGTTCAACTAAGGGAGTTGTATCTGTGCTTTGTTTCAGCGAGAGAGAAACACGTTTCTTCTAGGAACTTCATTTGGATCTTCCAGAGTGAATGTCAGTATATGCTGCAAGGAGAAATATCTGGCTTTCAAACCAAAACGGAGCTACCTAACAGAATAAATAAAACTGTGTGGATTCAACTTACAGAATTAAAACCATGTGTGTATGCAGCACTCAGGAAACCATTTCTGTGGAGAATACAGAAATAGTCATTTCCAGCAAAATCCCAGCATATGGGAAATAGCAGTAAGACTGTGTCTAAAACACAAAGGAAACGTGTCTTTAAACTGCTCTGCTGTGTGTTTGTTGAACTTTGGTAGTTGCATCTGTACTTTGTTTCAGCAAGAGAGAAACACTTCTCTTCTAGGAACTGCATTTGGATCTTCCAGAATGAATTTCCGTACATGCTGTGAAAGGAAATATCTGGCTTTCAAACCAAAACGGAGCTACCTTAAGGAATGAATGAATGTCTCCATGTGGATTCAACTTACAGCGTTAAAACTAAGTGTGTATGCAGCACTTTAGGATCCCTTTCTGTGGAGAATAAAGAAACTGTCATTTCCAGGAAAATCCCAACATATGGGAAATAGCAGTAAGACTGCATCTAAAACACAGAAGAAACGTACATTTTAAACTGCTCTGCCATGTGTTCGTTCAACTGAGGGAGTTGCATCTGTGCTCTGTTTCAGCGAGTGAGAAACAGGTTTCTTCTAGGAACTGCATTTGGGTCTTCGACAGTGAATGTCCATATATGCTGAAAAGGGAAATATCTTTTTTTCAAAACAAAACGGAACTACCTAACTGAATGAATGTCACTGTGTGGATTCAACTAACACAGTTAAAACCAGGTGTATATGCAGCATTTTGTACACCCTTTCTGTGGAGAATGTAGAAACAGTGATTTCCAGCAAAATCCAGGCATACAGGAAATGGAAGTAAGACTGCATCAGAGACACAGAAGAAACATATCTTTTAAACTGCTCTGCTATGTGTTCGTTCAACTAAGGACTTGCATCTGTGCCTTGTTTCAGTGAGGGAAAAACATAATGCTTCCAGGAACTGCATATGTATCTTCCAGAGTGAATATCCCTATGTGCTGCAATGGGAAATATCTGGCTTTCAAACCAAAACGGAGCTACCTAAGGGAATGAATGTCTCTGTGTACATTCAACTTACGTAGTTAAAATTATGGGTGTATGTAGCACTTTAGAAATCCTTTCTGTGGAGAATGAAGAAACAGGCATTCCCAGCAAAATCCCAGAATATGGAAAATAGCAGTAAGACTGCATCTAAAACACAGAAAAATTGTATGTTTTAAACTGCTCTGTTGTGTGTTCCTTCAACTAAGGGAGTTGTATCTGTGTTGTTTTTTTTTTTTTTTCAGCGAGTGAGAAACAAGTTTCTTCTAGGAACTGCATTTGGATCTTCCTGAGTGAATGTTCGTATATACTGCAAAGGGAAATATCTTTCTTTCAAAACAAAATGGAGTTACCTAACTGAATGAATGTCACTGTGTGGATTCAACTTACAGAGTTTAAATGATGTGTTTATGCTGCACTTTAGAATCCCTTTCTGTGGAGAATGTAGAAACAGTCATTTCCAGCAAAATTCCAGCATATGGGAAATAGCAGTAAAACTACGTCTAAAACACAGAACAGATTTATCTTTTAAAGTGCCCTGCTGTGTGTTTATTCAACTAAGGAGTTGTCTCTGTGCTTTGTTTCAGCTAGTGAGAAACATGTTTCTTCTAGGAACTGCATTTTGGAATTTCCACAGTGAATGTTTGTATAAGCTGCAAAGAGAAATATCTGACTTTCAAACCAAAATGGAGCTACCTAACTGAATGAATGCTACTGTGTAGATTTAACTTACAGAGTTAAAACGATGTGTGTATGCAGTAATTTAGAAGGCTTTTCTGTTTAGTAATATAAAAACAGTCATTTCCAGCAAAATCCCAACATATCAGAAATAGCAGTAAGACTATGTCTAAAACACAGAAGAATCATACCGTGTAAAATGATCTGCTGTGAGATCCTTCAACTAAGGGAGTCGCATTAGTGCTTTTGTTCAGTGAGTGAGAAACACATTTCTCCTAGGAACTGCATTTGGATCTTCCAGCGTGAATGTCATTATATGCTGCAAAGGGAAATATCTGGCTTTCAAACCAAAACGGAGCTTCTTAGCTGAATCAATGTCACTGTGTGGATTCAACTTAAAGAGTTAAAACAATGTGTGTATGCAGCACCTTAGGAACCCTTTCTGTGGACCATGTAGAAACAGTGATTTCCAGCAAAATCCCAGCATACGGAAAATAGGCACAACACTGTGTCTAAAACACAAAAGAAACATATCTTTTAAACTGTTCTGCTGTGTGTTTGTTCAATTAAGGGAGTTGCATCTATGCTTTGTTTCAACGGTTCTTCCAGTCACTGCCTTTAGATATTCCAGAGTGAATGTCCGTATATGCTACAAAGGGAAATATCTGGCTTTCAAACCAAAATGGAGGTACCTAACTGAATGAATGTCATTGCGTGCATTCAACTTACAGAGTTAAAACAATGTGTATATGCAGCACTTTGGAGACCTTTTCTGTGGAGAATTCAGAAAAAGTCATTTCCAGCAAAATCCCAGCATATGGAAAATAGCAGTAAGACTGCATCTAAAACACAGAAGAAAAGTATCTTTTAACCTGCTCTGCTGTGTGTTCACTTATCTACGAGAGTTGCATCTGTGCTTTGTTTCAGGTAGAGACAAACACATTTTTTCTAGGAACTACATTTGGATCTTCCAGAGTGAAAGTCTGTATATGCTGTAAAGGTAAATATCTGGCTTTCAAACCAAATCGGAGCTACCTAACTGAATGAATGTCACCGCGTGGATTCAACTTACAGAGCTCAACCATGGGTGTCTACAGCACTTTGGAAACCCTTTCAGTGGAGAATGTAGAAACAGTCTTTCCCAGAAAATCCCGGCATATAGGAAATAGCAGTAAGACTGCCTCAGAAACACCAAAGAAACGTATCTTTTAAACTGCTCTGCTGCATTTTCGTTCAACTAAGGTAGTTGCATTTGAGCTTTGTTTCAGTGAGAGAGAAGCAAGATTCTTCTATGAACTGCATTTGGATCTTCCAGAGTGAATGTCCATTTATGCTGCAAAGGGAAATACCTGACTTTCAAACCAAATCAGAGCTACCTAATGGAATGCATGTCTCTGTGTGGATTCAACTTACAGAGTCAAAACTAAGTGTGTATGCAGCAATTTAGGATCCCTTTCTTTGGAGAATGAAGAAACTGCCATTTCCAGCAAAATACCAGCATATGGGAAATAGCAGTAAGACTGCTTCTAAAACAAAGAGGAAATGTATTTTTTAACCTGCTCTGCTGTGTGCTGTTTCAACTAAGGGTGTTGTTTCAGTGTTTTGTTTCAGCAATTCAGAAACACCTTTCTTCTAAGAACTGCATTTGGATCTTCCTGAGTGAATGTTCGTATATACTGCAAAGGGAAATATCTTTCTTTCAAAACAAAATGGAGATAACTAACTGAATGAATGTCACTGTGTGGATTCAACTAACACAGTTAAAACCAGGTCTGTATGCAACACTTTGAACACCCGTTCTGTGGAGAATGTAGAAACAGTCATTTCCAGCTGAATCTCAGCATACAGGAAATAGCAGCAAGAATGCATCTAAAACACAGAAGAAAGGTCTCTTTTATACTGCTCTACTATGTCTTCATTCAACTAAGAGTGTTGCATCTGCACTTTTTTCAGTGAGTGAGAAACACGTTTCTTCTAGGTACTGCATTTGGATCTTCCAAAGTGAATGTCTATAAATTCTTAAAGGGAAATATCTGGCTTTCAAACCAAAATGGAGCTACCTAACTGAATGAATGTCACAGTGTGCACTCAACTCACAGAGTTAAAATGATGTGTATGCAGCAGGTTAGAAATACTTTCTGTGGAGAACACAGAAATAGTCATTTCCAGCAGAATCCCAGCATATAGAAAACAGCAGTAAAACTGCATCTAAAACACAGAAGAAACGTATCTTTTAAACTGCTCTGCTGTGTGTTCGTTCAACTAAGGGAGTTGCATCTGTGCTTTGTTTCAGCAAGTGAGAAGCAGGTTTCTTCCAGGAACTGCATTTGGATATTCCAGAGTGAGTATCTGTATTTGCTGCAAAGGGAAATATCTGGCTTACAAATGAAAATGAAGCTACCTAACTGAATGAACATTACAGTGTGCATTCAACTTATGGAGCTAAAATGATATGTGTATGCAGCAGCTTAGAAACGCTTTCTGTGGAGAATGTAGAAACAGTCATATCCAGTAAAATCCCCTCATATCGGAAGAATAAGACTGCGTCTAAAACACAGAAGAAACATGTCTTTGAAACTGCTCTGCTGTGTTCGTTCACTAAGGGAGTTTCATCTGTGCTTTGTTTCAGCGAGTTAGGAACACGTTTTTTGTAGGAACTCCATTTTGATCTTCCAGAGTAAATGTTTGTATATGCTGCAAAGTGAAATATCTGGCTTTCAAACCAAAACAGAGCTACTTAAATGAATGAATATCACTGTGTGCATTCAACTTACAGAGTTAAAATGATGTGTGTATGCAGCACTTTAGAAACCCTTTCTGTGGAGAATGTAGAAACAGTCATTTCAAGCTGAATCTCAGCATATAGGAAATAGCAGTAAGACTGCATCTAAAACACAGAAGAAACGTATCTTTTAAACTGCTCTGCTGTGTGTTCTTTCAACTAAGGGAGTTGCATCTGTACTCTCTTTCAGTGAGTGAAAAACACGTTTCTTCCAGGAACTGCATTAGGATCTTCCAGAGTGCATATCCGTATAGGCTGCAAAGGGAAATATCCGGCTTTCAATCCAAAATGGAGCTACCTACCTGAAAGAAGGTCACGGTATGGATTCAATTTACAGAGGTAAAATGATGTGTTTATGCTGCAATTTACAATCTTTTTCTGTGGAGTAGGTAGAAACAGTCACTTCCAACAAAATCCCAGCATATGGGAAATAGCAGTAAGACTGAATCTAAAACACAGAAGAAGCAGACCTTTTGAACTGCTCCACTGTGTGTTCATTCAACTACTAGAGTTGCATATGTGCTTTGTTTCAGCGAGTAAGAAACACATTTCTTCTAGGAACTGCATTTGGATCTTCCATAGTGAATGTTCGTATGCTGCAAATGGAAATATCTGGCTTTCAAACCAAAATGGACCTACTTATCTGAATGAATGTCACTGTGTGGATTCAACTTACAGAGCTAAAATCTTGTGTGTATGCAGCAATTTGGAAACACTTTCCGTGGAGAAAAAAGAACGAGTCATTACCAGCTAAATAGCAGCATAGGGGAAACAGCAGTAAGACTTCTTCTAAAACACAGAAGAAACGCATCTTTTAAACTGCTCTGCTGTGTGCTCATTCAACTAAGGGTGTTACATCTGTGCTTTGTTTCAGCAACTGAGAAACAACTTTCTTCTAAGAACTGCATTTGGATCTTCCAAAGTGAATGTCTGTGTATGTTACAAAGGGAAATATGTGACTTTCCAACCAAAACAGAGCTACCTTACTGAATGAATGTCACTCTGTGAATTCAACTTAGATAATTAAAACCATGTGTGTATGCAGCACTTTGGAAAACCTTTCTGTGGAGAATGTAGAATGAGTCATTTCCAGCAAAATCCCAGCATATCAGAAATAGTGGTAAGACTGCGTCTAAAACACTGAGGAAACATATCTTTTTAACTGCTCGGCTGTGTGTTTGTTCAACTAAGGAATTTGCATCTGTGCTTTGTTTAAGCAAGTGAGAAACACGTTTATTCTGGGAATTGCATTTGGATCTTCCTGAGTGAATGTCCTTATATGCTGCAAAGGGAAATATCTAGCTTTCAAACCAAGATGGAGCTACCTAACAGAATGAATGTCACTGTGTGTATTTAACTTACGGAGTTAAAACCATGTGTGTATGCAGCACTTTGGAGACCCTTTCTGTGGAGAATGCAAAAACAGTCATTTCCAGCAAAATCCCAGCATATGGGAAATAGCAATAAGACTGTGTCTAAAACACAGAAGAAAAGTATCTTTTAACCTGCTCTGCTGTGTGTTCACTGACGTAAGGGGGTTGCATCTGTGCTTTGTTCCAGGTAGAGAAACACATTTCTTCTAGGAACTGGATTTGGATCTTCCAGAGTGAAAGTCCGTATATGCTGCAAAGAAAAATATCTGGCTTTCAAACCAAATTGGAGCTACCTAACTGAATGAATGTCACTGTGTGGATTCAACTTACGAGCTCAACCATGGGGGTCTGCAGCACTTTGGGAACACTTTCAATGGAGAATGTTGAAATAGTCATTTCCAGAAAATCTGGGCATATATGAAATAGCAGTAAGACTGCCTAAGAAACACTGAGGAAACATATCTTTTAAACTGCTCTGCTGTGTGTTTGATCAACTAAGGGAGTTGCATATGTGCTTTGTTTCAGCGAGGGAGAAACACGTTTCTTCTAAGAACTGCATTTGAATATTCCAGAGTTAATGTCCGTATATGCTGCAAAGAGAAATATCTGGCTTTCAAACCAAAATGGAGATACCTTACCGAATGAACGTCACAGTGTGCATTCAACTTATGGAGCTGAAATGATATGTGTATGCAACAGCTTGGAAATGCTTTCTGTGGAGAATGTAGAAACAGTCATATCCAGCAAAATCCATGCATATCAGAAATAGCAGTAAGACTGCGTCTAAAACACAAAACGTATCTTTGAAACTGCTCTGCTGTGTGTTCGTTCAACTAAGGAAGTTTCATCTGTGCTTTGTTTCAGCGAGTTAGAAACATGTTTCTTGTAGGAACTCCATTTTGATCTTCCAGAGTAAATGTTTGTATATGCTGCAAAGAGAAATATCTGGATTTCAAACCAAAACGGAGCTATCTAACTGAATGAATGTCACTGTGTGGATTCAGCTTACAGAGTTAAAACCATGGGTGTATGCAGCACTTTGGAAGCCCTTTCTGTGGAGAATGCAGAAACAATCATTTCCAGCAAAATTCAGCATATGGGAAATAGCAGTAAGACTGCGGCTAAAACACAGAAGAAATGTACCACTTAAACTGTTCTGCTGTGTGTTCGTTCAACTATGGGAATTGCATCAGTGCTTTGTTTCAGGGAGTGAGAAACACGTTTCTTCTAGGTACTACATTTGGAACTTCCAGACTGAATGTCCGCATATGTTGCAAAGGAAAATATCTGGCTTTCAAACGAAAACGGAGCTCCTTAACTGAGAGAATGTCACTGTGTAGATTCAAGTTTCAGAGATGAAACCATGTGTGTATGCAGCACTTTAGCATGCCTTGCTGTGGAGAATGTAGAAACAGTCATTTCCAGCAAAATCCCATGCATAAGGGAAATAGCAGTAAGACAGCATCAGAAACACAGAAGAAATGTATCTTCTAATCTGCTCTGCTGTGTGTTCGTTCACCTAAGGGAGTTGCATATGTGCTTTGTTTCAGCAAGAGAGAAACACGTTTCTTCTAGGAACTGCATCTGAATCTTCCACAGTGAATGTCCATATATGCTGTGAAGGGAAATATCTTGCTTTCAAACCAAAACAGAGTTATCTAACTGAATGAATGTCATATTGTGAATTCAACTTACAGAGTTAAAACGAAGTGTGTGTGCAGCAGTTTAGAAACTATTTCGGTGGAGAATGTAGGAGCAGTCATTTCCAGCAAAATACCAGCATATGGGAAAGAGCAGTAAGACAGCATCTAAAACACAGGAGAAATGTATCCTCTAAACTACTCTGCTGTGTATTCCTTCAACCTAGGGAGTTGCATCTGTGCTTTTTCTCAGCGAGTGAGAAACACTTTTCTTCTAGGAACTGCATTTGGATATTTCAGAGTGAATGTCCATATATGCTGCAAAGGGAAATATCTGGCTTTCAAACGAAAATGGAGCTACCTAACTGAATGAATGTCACTGTCTGTATTCAACTTACAGAGGTAAAACTATTTGTGTATGCCGCACTTTGGAAACCCTTTCGGTAGAGAATGTAGAAACAGTCATTTGCAGCAAAATCCCAGCATATAGAAAAAAGCAGTAAGACTGTATCTAAAACACAGAAGAAATGTATCTTTTAAACTGTTCTATTGTGTGTTCGTTCAACTAAGGGAGGTGCATATGTGCTTTGTTTCAGTGAGTAGGTAACACGTTTCTCCTAGGAACTGCATTTGGATCTTCCAGAGTGAATGTCCGTATATGGTGCAAAGGGAAATATCTGACTACCAAAATAAAATGCGACTATATAACTGAATGAATGTCACTGTGTGGATTCAACTTAGAGAGTTAAAACCATGTGTGTATGCAACACTTTGAAAACCCTTTCTGTGAAGAATGTAGAAACTGTCATTTCCAACGAAATCCCAGTGTATGGGAAATAGCAGTAAGACCGCATCTCAAACACAGAAGAAATGTATTTTTAAAACTGATCTGCTGCGTGTTCGTTCAACTAAGGGAGTTGCATATTTGCTTTGTTTCAGTGAGTGAGAAACACGTTTGTTCTTGGAACTGCATTTGGATCTTTCACACTGAATGTCCGTATATGCTGCAAAGGGAAATATCTGGCTTTCAAACCAAAATGGAGCTAGCTAACTGAATGAATGTCACTGTGTGAATTCAACTTAACAGAGTTAAAACCTTGTGTGTATGCAGCAGTTTGGAAACCCTTTCTCTGAAGAATGTAGAAACAGTCATTTCCAGCAAATTAACAGCACTAGGAAATAGCAGAAAGACTGCATCTGAAACACAGAAGAAACGTATCTTTTAAACTGCTCTGCTGTGGGTTTGTTCAACTAAGGAAATTGCATCTGAGCTTTGTTTCAGCGAGAGAGAAACATGTTTCTTCTAGGAACTGCATTTGCATCTTCCAGACGGAATGTCCTTATATGCAGCAAAGGGAAATATCTGTCTTTCAAGACAAAACAGAGCTACCTAAGTGAATGAATGTCACTGTGTCGATTCCACTTACAGAGTTAAAACCATGTGTGTATGCAGCACTTTGGAAACCCTTTCGGTGGAAAATGTAGAAACAGTCTTTTTCAGCAAAATCCCAGCATATAGAAAAAAGCTGTAAGACTGCTTCTAAAACATAGAAGAAACAAATTTTTTAAACTGCTCTGCTGTGTGTTTGTTCAACTAAGGGAGTTTCACATGTGCATTTTTTCAGTCATTGAGAAACACATTTCTCCTAGGAACTGCATTAGGATCTTCCAGAGGGAATGTCCATGTAGGCTGAAAAGGGAAATATCTGGCTTTCAAACCAAAACGGAGCTACATAACTGAATGAATGTCACTCTGTGGAATTAACTTTCAGGGTTAAAATGATGTCTGTGTGGAGCAGTTTAGAAACTCTCTTTCTGTGGAGAATATAAGAACAGTCATTTCCAGCAATTTCCCAGCATATGGGAAATAGCAGTAAGACTGCACCAAAAACACAGAAGAACAGTTTCATTTAAACTGCTCTGTTGTGTGTTCATTCAACTAAGGGATTTCATGTGTGATTTGTTCCAGTGAGTAAGAAACACCTTTCTTCTTGGAACCGCATTAGGATTTTCCAGTATAAATGTCCGTATATGCTCCAAAAAGAAATATCTGTCTTTCAAACTAAAACGGAGCTACCTAACTGAATGAATGTCATTGTGTTGATTCAACTTAAAGAGTTAAAAGCATGTGCGTATGCAGCACTTTGGGAAATCTTTCTGTGGATAATGCAGCAACAGTCATTTCCAGCAAACTCCCAGCATATGGGAAATAGCAGTAAGACTGCGTCTAAAACACAGGAGAAACGTATATTTTAAACTGCTCTGCTGTGTGCCCTATCAACTAAGGGAGTTATATCTGTGCTTTGTTTCAGTGAGTGGGAAACAAGTTTCTTCTAGGAACTGCATTTGGATCTTCCACAGTGAATGTCCGTATATGCTGCATAGGGAAATATATGGCTTTCAAACCAAAACAGAACTACCCAACTGAATAAATGTCATTGCGTGGATTCAACTTAAAGATTTAAAACCATGTGTGTATGCAGTACTTTGGAATCCCTTTCTGTGGAGAATGTGGAAACAGTCATTTCCAGCAAAATCCCGGCATATGAGAAATAGCAGTAAGAATGCGTCAGTAACACAGAAGAAACATATCTTTTAAACTACCCTGCTGTGAGTTCATTCAACTAAGGGAGATGCATATGTGCTTTGTTTCAGAGAGAGAGAAACACGTTTCTTCTATTAACTGCATTTGGTTCTTCAAGATTGAAAATCTGTAAATGCACAAGGGGAATATCTGGCTTTCAAACCAAAACTGAGCTACTTAACTGAATGAATATCACTGTGTGGATTCAACTTATGGAGTTAAAAAGATGCTTGTATGCAGCACTTTGGAATCCCTTTCTGTGGAGAATGTAGAAAAAGTCATTTCCATCAAAATGGCGGCATATGGGAAATAGCAGTACGACTGCTTCAGAAACACAGTAGAAATGTATCTTTTAAACTGCTCTGCTGTGTGTTCGTTCAACTAAGGGAGTTTCATATGTGCTTTGTTTCAGCGAGTGAGAACACGTTTCTTCATGAACTGCATTTGGTTCTTCCAGAGTGAAGATCCGTATATGCTGCAAAGGGAAATATCTGGCTTCTAAACCTAAACGCAGCTACTACCTAACTGAATGTATGTCACTGTGTGGATTCAACTTACAGAGTTAAACGATGTGTATATGCAGCACTTTAGAAACTCTTTCTGTGAAGAATGTTGAAACAGTCATTTCCAGCAATTTCCCAGTATATGGAAAATAGCAGTAAGACTGAGTCTTAAACATAGAAGAAACTTATGTTTTAAACTGCTCTGCTGTGTGTTCGTTCAACTAAGGGAGATACATCTGTGCTTTGTTTCAGGGAGAGAGAAACACGTTTCTTCTAGGAATTGAATTTGGATATTCCAGAATGAATGGCCGTATATGCTGCAGTTTTAAACATCTGGATTCCAATCCAAACCATAGTTATATAACTGAATGAATGTCACAGTGTGGATTCAACTTGCAGAGTTACAGCCATGTGTGTATGCAGCATTTTTGAAACCCTTTCTGTGTAGAATGTAGAAACTGTCATTTCCTGCAAAATCCCAGCATATGGGAAATAGGAGTAAGACTGCATCTAAAACACAGAAGAAATATTTCTTTTAAACTGCTCTGCTGTGTGTTCATTCAACTAAGGAAGTTGCATCTGTGGTTTATTCTAGCAAGAAACAAACACGTTTCTTCCTGGAACTACATTTGTATCTTCTGGAGTGAATGTCCGTATATGCTCCCAGAAGAAATATCTGGCTTTCAAACCAAAACGGAGCTACATAACAGAATGAATGTCACTGTGTGGATTCAACTTACATAGTTAAAACCATGTGTTTATGAAGCACTTTGGAAACCCTTTCTGTGGAGAATGTAGAAACGGTCATTTCCAGCAAATTCTCAGAATAAGGGAAATAGCAGTAAGACTGCATCTAGAACACAAAAGAAACGTATATCTTAAAGTGCTCTGCTGTGTGCTCGTTTAACTAATGGAGTTGCATCTGTGCTTTGTTTCAGCGAGAGAGAAATACTTTTCTTTTAGGAACTGCGTTTGGATCTTCCAGCCTGAATGTCCATATATGCTGCAAAGGGAAATATATGGCTTTCTTTTTTTTTTTTTTTTTTTTTAGAGAAAAGGAGAAAGAAAGAAACAGCAAACAGCAAAAGAAAGAAAAAAAAGAATGAAAGAGAAAGAGGAAGAGATTTTAGAAAAAGAGAGAAAAGGAGAGAGAAAGAAAAAAGCAAAAGAAAGAAAAAAAGAATGAAAGAGAGAAAGAAAGAGGAAGAGAAAGAGGGAGAGAGAAAATATATGGCTTTCAAACCAAAACGGAGCTACCTAACTGAATGAAGGTCACTGTGTGGATTCAACTTACAGAGGTAAAACCATGTGTGTATGCAGCACTTTGGAATCCCTTTCTGTGGAGAATGTAGAAACAGTCATTTCCAGCAAAATCCCGGCATATTGGAAATAGCAGTAATACTGAGTCAGAAACACAAAAGAAACCTATCTTTTAAATGGCTCTGTTGTGTGTTCGTTCAACTAAGGGAGTTGCATCTGTGCTTTATTTCAGTTAGAGAGAAACACGTTTCTTCTTGGAACTGCATTTGGATCTTCCAGAGTGAAAGTCAGTATATGCTGCAAAGGGAAATATCTGGCTTTCAAACCAAAACTGAGCTACGTTACTGAATAAATTTCACTGTGTGCATTCAACTTACAGTGTTAAAACGATGTGAGTATGCAGCACTTTAGAAACCTTTTTGGTGGAGAATGTAGAAACAGTCATTTCCAGCAATGTCCCAGCATGTGGGAAAGAGCAGTATGATTGCGTCTAAAACACAGAATAAATGTATCTTTCAAACTGCTCTGCTGTGTGCTCATTCAACTAAGGGAGTTGCATATGTGCTTTGTTTCAGCAATTGAGGAACACGTTTCTTCTAGGAACTTCATTTGGATCTTCCAGAGTGAATATCAGTATATGCTGCAAAGGGAATTATCTGGCTTTCAAACCAAAACGGAGCTACCTAACTGAATGAAGGTCACTGTGTGGATTCAACTTACAATGTTAAAACCATGTGTGTATGCAGAGCTTTGGAATCCCTTCTGTGGAGAATGTAGAAACAGTCATTTCCAGCAAAATCACGGAATATGGGAAATAGCAGTAAGACAGCGTCTAAAACACAGAAGAAACGTATTTTTGAAACTGCTCTGCTGTGTGTTCATTCAACTAAGTGAATTGCATCTGTGCTTTGTTTCAGTGAGTGAAAACACATTTCTTCTAGGAACTGCATTTAGATTCCAGAGTGAATGTCCATATATGCTGCAAAGGGAAATATCTGGCTTTCAATCCAAAACGGAGCGATCTAATTGAATGAATGTCCCTGTGTGGATTCAACTTACAGAGTTAAAACAATGTGTGTATGCAGCACTTTAATAACCCTTTCTGTGGAGAATGTAGAAACAGTCATTTCCTGCAAAATCAAAGTATATAGGAAATAGCAGTAAGACTGAATGTAAAACACAGAAGAAACGTATCTTTTAAACTGCTCTACTGAGTGTTCTTTCAACTAAGGGATTTGTGTATGTGCTTTGTTTCCACGAGTGAGAAACACGTTTCTTCTAGGAACTGCATTTGGATCTTCCAGAGTCAATGTCCTTATATGCTGCAAAGGGAAATATGTTGCTTTCAAATCAAGACTTAGCTACCTATCTGAATGAATTGTCACTGTGTGGGTTCAACTTACAGAGTTAAAACCATGTGTGTATGCAGCACTTTGGAAACCCTTTCTGTGGAGAATGTAGACACAGTCATTTCTAGCAAAATTCCAGCGTATAGGAAATAGCAGTAAAACTGCATCTATAACACAGAAGAATCTTATTGATATTGTTAGAAACTTTGAAGAAGATATTTTATTTTCAAAATATGTAAAATTACATATTTGAATGTATAAATTTCTATAGATCCATTGTCTCAACTTGCTAGAGTTCCCATAAGAAAATACCATAGGCTTGGTAGCTTAAACCATAGAAATTTATATCTCACCGTTCTGGAGGCTGTGAAATCCAAGATCAAGTTGAAAGCTGGTTCCATGTCTGGTGAGTTCTCTCTTCCTGGCTTGCAGACAGCCATCTTCTTACTGTGTCCTCACATAGCCTTTGTTCATTACATGCACATGGAGAAAATGCATTTTCTGTTTCTCCCTCTTCTTATAAGGCCACCAATAGTTTCATATAAGGACATCGCTCTTAGGACCTCATATAATCCTATCTACATTCTAAAAGCCTTTTCTCAGAATACAGAAACCTTGAGGGTTAGGGCTTTGACATATTAATTTGGGGAGAGGACACAATTCAGCCCCTAGCATCCATCTTCCCATGTTAGATAAATATCAAAATTTGGCCACTGTTATATCATGTATGTTATTACGTAGTTTGTTATAAAGTATTTTAAACAAGTTTCAGACATCATATTTTAAACCTCAGTACATAATTTTGAAGTATATTTGCTTTTATTTACATAATCACTTGACCATTTCCACACCTAATGAAAGTAAGAATAATTCCTTCATATAATCTAACCAGCAGACTATTTTAAAATTTCTCTGATTATCTCCAAAATGCCATTTTTTTCTGTTGCTTTTTTTGAATCAGGACATAAACAATGTCTGCACATTGCCATTGATTTTTAAGTATCGAGTTTTTAAAATTAAAACCCTCTTTTCCCATCCACCTTCTTTGGATATAATTGCCTTAATTAAGAAACTGAGTCTGATTGTTTGCATAATGTTCTATGTTTTAAATGTATGGACTTTTTAAACATTTATTATGGTTTAATTTAATTTATTACACTGTCACCTATATTTCTTATAAACTGTCAATTAGCTTTAAAGCTATGATTAGATTCAGGTACAACTTTTAATTTTTTTTACAAGAATATTTTTAAAGCAATTTTGATTTTGTGTATTTTACTTTCCAACATACCAGGATAGGATCACATAATGTTGAGAGTTAGTCCCATTTTAGGTGATTCTAAGATTGAATAATGGATCAAGATGGTAACATCTGATTTCATATTAACATTTCATCCAATGGTTTCATTCATTAATGATTTTACCTGTTATAAGTGTTATCATTAGATATTGCAAAAATGTTTATTTTTCTTAGTTATATCATCTTCTACAATTTACATATAAAATTATTTCACAAACAAGATATTATTTCCATCACCTCTAGATAATTATTTTCTTTAATTGACAACTTTTAGAGAATAGAGTCAGTGTACTAGTTACCACCAATGCATTGGTATTTGTGGTTTTGCTTATGTTTTGGCTTTCTCTGGCTTAGTATCATTATAAACTCTTTGATTTTTATTATTTGAAGTGTTTGTATAAACTGCAGTCAATTTTCTTTTGACACATAAAAAACATTAGTCAAAGGGATCTTCATGTAAATTTCTGTGCTTTTTTTTCTACTGCAGGTGTCTAGTTTATGTAGATTTCTGTTTTTCTGTGTGTGTGTGTGTGTGTGTTTTACTTTTATCCATTAGTCTTTGTATATTATGTGTTTCTGAACAAAGTAAATGTCCTTGAATCATTCTGTGAATTTTTTTGACACCGACCTGAAATCAGCCATTTTTTTTTAGTAAGAAGTTCTGATTAATGGGAAATGGTATTTGAAACACAATTTTTATCCTCACTGCTTCTGCTTTCTCACTATTTCTAAGACTTTTATAGTACAGACAGCTGGAATATATACATTTACACACACACACACACACACACACATATTGTATACATATATCCACAGATGTACTGAAGTATTCATGATTATATATATATATATATATTTTAGTTTTTTTCTGTTTTTTTTTATTTTTTATTTTTTTAATTTTTTTATTGCATTTTAGGTTTTGGGGTACATGTGAAGAACATACAATATTGTTGCATAGGTACACACGTGGCAGTGTAATTCTCTACACTGAAAAAGTTTAATTTTTTATACTTGCATATTCTTTCTCTTACACTAAATATTTTGATTCATATCAACATTAACTAATGAATCCATGACTTGTTTTTCTCTTCAGATTTAGGATACATATATATTTGAAGAGAAAAATAAAATAAATTTATATTAATGTTTATAATTTGACTTTAAAAAATTTATACTTTGATTTTTATATTTTTATCACTTTTCTCTTATACTAAAATTCATGGGCCCTACTACATAAAAGCAATTGCTTATTTGCTTTATCTTATTGGATACAAAAAAATATGTAAATGTGATTATGTAAAATCACAAAACATTAATGCAGATATCATTAACAACAAAATTACTGAATGAAATTTAAGGCTTCTTTTAACTCTATTTGTTGAAAATACTTTTGAATAAAAGAAGTACAATTAGGCCAATCTCAGTGGCTCATGCGTGTAATCCAAGCACTTTGGGGGGGCAACATGGGTGGATCACTAGGTCAGAAGTTCGAGACCAGCATGACCAACATGGTGAAACACCATCTCTACTAAAAATACAAAAATAAAGTTTATCCAGGTGAAGTGGCACACACCTGTAATCCCAGCTACTCTGGCGGCTGAGGCAGGAAAATTGCTTGAACCTCAGAGGCAGAGATTGCAGTGAGCCAAGATGGCACCATTGCACCCCAGCCTGGGTGACAGAGCAAAAAAAAAAGCATAATCAAATGATAAAAATACCATATATAACGTAAAACACCTTCATTATGGATATAACATTTTATCAATGGATAGAATTGATCTTACAGTTGAATCAACATATAACTTCATCAGTTATAGAAGTAGCATTTTAGTTAAAGTCTATGTCAGTAGAAATATGTAAGGAAAACTGTTAAAGCAATTAAGTTTGCCAAACATCCCAAAAATGTTTGTTGGGCAAAGGTGACTATGCCTTTGATATTAGAGTTCTCAAGTGACCCTGAGAAATACAAAATGTGGCAGGTGTACATCGCTCTTTATGTTTGCATCTCTTGATTTGGCTCTCTCTCTTTAATTATTAACTAGCCTTGACATTTTCATTTACCTACTCAGACTGGGGCAATGTATTTGTTTGAAGAATGAACTCCAACCTTGCCACTTGTCTGTCTGTATGTTCCTGCTTCTGCCTCCAAAGGCAGCCCTAAAGTTAATGCTGTCTTTCCCATCCCAGCACCTATAAGTCACATGGGACTGCCTTGAAAATTGCTCCTAAAGTACCTACAACGTGTCAAATGTCAGGTGAAATGGGAAATTATTTTAAATTATATTTATTTCTTCTAAAAAATATAGATATTGCAAACCGATGTCTTTGTAGTATTTTTTGTGTTTTAATACCATATCTTTCTGTAAACTCATTAATAAGAAAGATCATATTCAATCATAAAAATGATACAATAATAATTTATTTTCCTGACCTTAGATTTGGCATTAAATAATGTAATAGATACGTCAATAGCATATCACTATAACATCAGAATATTGGTAAACCTTGATAATACACATAGTACAGTTTTGTTCTTATTTTTATAAAAAAAGATTTCATATATTGAAACTATTAACTAAACAAAATCACCAAATGACTGCAAATACAGTACCTAAAATTTTTCCTGATTTTTAGAGCTTTTCTAAGGGAAATATTGTCAGAGAAAGTTTCAAATGATGTTCTCTCTTACACAATTATCTTCTTTTTAACAAGTAAGCACTACCTTGCTTTGATAGTTGTATCTTTCAGAAACAGATTGTAAGTCCTCTCTTTAACCTTTACATGGCATTTCATGGTAAACTGTGATGAGTGACTGAAGGTGGCAAATGCTGGAATTGTTGTATAAATTAAATAAAGTATAATACATGTAGTGTTGCCATAAAAAGTGGTAAAAATAGTGACTTTCTGGACATGTAAATGTATGATATAAAAGCAAAGAATAAAGAGAAAGGAAAACATTAGTGTAGGCTATACAGAGGTTTAACATTCAGTAATATCTTAGGTTAAGACTTGGACAATGTATTTGAATGTTTATTTTTCTGTGCTAGTTAGATTTGTGGCAGAACTTCTATTCATTTTCCTACTAGTGTATTCATTCATTCATCAAATATTTATGGAGTGTCTACTATATGTTAAGTACTATTCTAAGCCCAAGGGCTAGAGTACAAATAGCCAAAAATCCTTACACTGATAGAACTATTAGTAGGGATATTGATAATACCCTAAGTAAATAAGTAAATTAAGTAGCATTTTAGATGGTAATAAATAATACAAGAGAAAAATGTGATACAGCAAAAGGAGAATAAGGAGTACTAGGTGAAATGGGCATTGCAATTTCATGTGGTTCAGTTACAGAAGGCTTTACCAATATGAGGACATTTTAAGAAACACTGGAAGTCCAGGCACGGTGGCTTGCACCTGTTATCCCAACACTTTGGGAGGCCAGGGCAGGTAGATTGCTTGAATCCAGAAGACTAACCTGGACAAGATGATAAAACCCCATGTCTACAGAAAACTACAAAAATTAGCCCAGCATGGTGGCCTCTCCCTGTAGTTCCAGATACTCAGAAAGCTGAGGTGGGAGGATCGCCTGAGCCCAGGAGGCAGAGATAGCAATAAGCTGTGATCGTGCCACTGCACTACTCCAGCCTAGGTGACCGAGTGAGACCCTGTCTCCAAAAAAAAAAAAAAAAACACAAAGAAAGGAAAAAAAACACTTGAAGAAACTGAGAGAGCATATTATGCAGACACTGGGGGAAGAGCATTTTTGGTAGAGAAAACAGCAGTTAAAGATTCTGAGGCTAGAGGATGCCTTCTTTGAGGTAGAATGAGAAGACAGTGACTAATGTGGCTGAAGAAATGAGAGAACAGAAAGTTGATGACTCAAAAAAGCAACAAGGGTTAGACTTTTTGAGAGATGGTAGGCCACCATGTAGACTTTGGCTGTTATTCTGGATGAACACAGAGTGACTGGGAGATTTTAAGGCAAGAAATAATATGATATGACTTACTAATGTTTGAATATAATCACTCTGGATATTGAAGTGAGAACAGCCTTAGAGGTACAAGAATAGGAAGAGGAAAAATTAGTTTGGGTTGTTGCTTTCAACCAGGTCAGTGTTTTGGTCCAGGATGGATTTAGTAGGAAGCCAGTCTATTCCAGATATATTTTGAAGGTACAGTCAACAAAATTTGCTAGCAAATTAGATATGGGTTATGAGAGGAAGATGAAAATCATGGATGATTTCAAGTGTTTTGGCCTGAGCCACTGGATGTTTGGGGTTGCTTATAACCAAGATAGGGAAAACCATGAACAAAATTTAGAACAAAGCAGAGTGTGGGCATGTTGAAATTGAGATGACTATTGGATATCCAAGTAGAGATGGAGAATTGGTAGTGAAATATTCAAATCTTAATTGAGGGAGATGCATGAAGCAGAGACGTAAATGTAAGCATTATAAATTCATACATAGTATTTAAAGCCAGGCATCTGGATGAAATTAATAAGGCAATGGTGTAGTTTTAAAGAGAAGTTAGAGGATTGAGACCTGTGGCATATTCCCATGCTGATGAAAACAACTAAGTAGACAGTGAAAAGTGGATGGTACAGAAAAGAGGGGTGGGTAGAATTTTTCTGAACAATGTCCATGAGTTGGCAAAAGAGGATGGTGTCTAATATACAAGTCAAGGGTTTGGCCTTTCTTGGAGTATAAGGGAAGGGATGGGAGGAGATGGTAGGCATTGGAGGAGAGTGGACATTCTCTTATAATTGCTTCTATGTTTTCACTGAATTGGGAAGCAAAGTAAACAGCTGAGATAGAAGAGTGGGGAAGAATAGTTGAAGATTTGAGAGGGAGAAGTTCAGCAGGAAAGTAGAAGGAGAATAGGCAGGGGAACTATAGTAGAAACACGAGGCAGCCTGAATATCACTTAAGTTGGCAGTATATTTAGAGTGGTGACTCATTCAATGAGGTTTAGTTTTCCTGACATGTTTAGTGTAGTAAGTGGAGAGGGAGTCAATCAAGTTCTAGGAAGACAGAGGAGCAAGGGAATTAAATCATTAATTAATAATAGGTAAGAAAATAACAAAGATGGCCCTTCAGCTGTTTAAAGAGAGAAAAAAAATATTAATGCTATGAGAAACAAGGAAGAGTTGGTTAATTCAACGACTAAAGCACTGGGTTGGATTGAAGTATATGTTCGGTTTGGAGCATTGAGGGTGAGCAGGGAAAAAAGCAGCTGGTGGTTACAGAGTAGAACCCTTGACAGCAAGATCAGGGAGGGATTTCTGCTTATGGTGAGGTGCAAGTTATGCCTGTGGCACTAAATGACTGATAAGGGCAGAGGGCAAAAAGAAAAACACTGGATACATTCTGCATATTATAAGAAGTCAAGAATATAAATCTTCATTTCTAAGATACCAGTAAGGATTTTTTATTTGCCCTTCAGATGTCTGGCAGAAGAGGTATTTGGCATTACAATAATCTGGAAATAACTTACATTTGTGAAGACAATTTTGAGAATCAGAAAAATACAAACACAGTACATATGTCCTTAGGCATCTATCAGCAGCCTGGTAGAGAGATCACAACTCTGCCATGCTTCTCAGAGGCCTCTTCCTCCAGCTGTGCTAAACCACCCATGTTAAGATTGTGTTTTAACAAGCATAGGTCTGAGAAAAAGATTCAAATCACAGCTCTGTGACTTACTAGATGTGTGTCAACCCCAATCAAGATAATTAACTCCTTAATTTTTAGCTTCCTATCTGTAAAACAGGAAAAGTAAACTTAACTTGAAGGATGGTTGTGGGAATATTATAAGATAATATAAGTAAAACTATTAGCAAGAGCCTGGAACAGTGCTTAGTAGCTATTACTATATTTTATTCCCAAGCCCCCTTCAACCTTCACATTCTATGGTTTTGCTGTGCTGTTATTCTCTTTTAAGGATATGCTCATCTTTTCCTGTACACAACAAAATTGTTGATTTGCTCATCCAGACTGTTCATCCTTGGTTGTAAATCTCTAACTCCGTTTGATTTGTAGCATAACAGGGCTTCACTTCCAAAGGTAACTTACTTAAGGTCTGTTTGAGTAAGTTGGGTAAATAGATTGACCACAGTTACATTTAGAGAGAAATAATAGCTATACTCATATGTCTTTACTTTTACAACACAGAGCAAATAAAGATGAATTGAAGTAAAACTAGTTTGTAAAGTTTCAGAAAATTAACAAATGTTAGATTTAATCAACAAGTTATGGCTATGTCCCTTTATATATTCAATAATTGATAAATATACTATATGTTTCTAGGATCCTCTACTGCAAGGAACAGGTGGAAATGAAGAATTTTTAGGGCATTTGAAATTGGGTTTTATCAATTATTTTCTTTTCAAAAGTGCAAAATTTCTTTGCACAAACATTATCATAACTAGATGTGCCCCTACTCTGGTGATCCCGGAATCTTATTTCAAAACTTGAAGCTATGCTTCTACTTCTATAGTTTATGACTAGAATTCGCAGTTTCAAAAAACACGTTTGTCACATGGCTAAACACCTGGCCTTTAACTTGTTTTTTGAAATATGTTCTTGTTATACCCCCCAGAAATAGTGTAATTGTTTAATGTGATTTTTAAAAACTTTTGGCTACAACTACCTTAGGTAGTGCTTCTAAAGCACTCTTCTTTCTACCAGCAGTTGCAGTTAAGTTGTACTGAAATGTTCTAATGATCCTAGGGTTAAGTACATTACAAAGAACTTTTTTGGCTTTAAATTTTCTTTCACATGTCATAACTGAGTTGAAGTTTAGACCTTAATATAAACTGCAGGAAGACAAGCATTTGCATAAAAAGATAATACATCATCTAAAGAATTAACTACAGAGAAGTTCATTTATCTGCCTTTCTATCTAAAGAAATCTCTACAAACCAGTATTTCTGCTGTGCACAACAATAATTAGTGTGCATAATGATTCCTTTGAGGCCCAGAGAGTATTCTTAATTCACAATAGACATAAAAATTATTTTGATACATATCCACTACTACTTGTACCTGTGTTCTAGTTCTTCGAAAACTGGCAAGGCCCATTCAATCTGTAAGCTAATGTTTTGTTAAATTTTGTTAAGTACCAAATAGAATACTTTGGCAATGTCAAGGAAATGAGTTTTCTATCTTAGCAGCAATAACCTCCAATTTGCAAAGTGATGTAACCCAGTTGCAAACTCTTAACAGAAACTTCATTACCTGACTTTAAATCAAACACAAGAAGCATAAGGGTATGGTGTAAGCCATGAGGGAAGTGTTACTATGGTAATAAATTATCACTAATATGAAGTAAAGTCACGTAGCCTAGGCAACATGAAATAGGCTTCAGTAGGAAGTCCAAAATAATGAGCAGGGCTAGAAGCGGTAGGAGAGGATAGATCTGCCTATATGAACAGAGAGACAAGGGGCTGAGGAAGATTGCTTTGGTACACGGCAAATCAGGGCAGGACAGCATCCACTAGGGAAGGAAGCCTGTGATGGGATAACAGAATTAACTCCATTTAGGTCTGCAAATTTCCAGCTGGACAAATTTCTGACCCCCACAGAGGAAAAGTACAGAGATAAGAATGGGGGACAAACTTCATCACACTTTTTTTACTTGATTTGGGAAGTGCTTATCTTCACGTGAGAATAAATAAGTGAAAAGTATCCAATCATTACCAGGAACATGTCCACTGTTCAAAGTAATGTGCTTTAGGAAGACTGGATTGCAATATAGTCACTCTGTTACAAAGGGAGTTATTCCCAGAAAATCAGGTAATAGAGGAGCAACTCATTCTGTTTTCAATTAATAGGTATTGGTCATCACTAAAGAGTGACAGTAATGTTTAATAGGTTACAATAATCTTTTGTTAAAAGGGAAATATTTTATGATGTATATGTATCTATGTTAATATTATTATTATTTGTTAGAAGCACCATTAAAGGAAATGATGTCTTCCATGTGGAATAAAGATCTCTGGTATTGTTTCAAATTGGAAAGCTGATCGTTTATTTTGGAAGGGAAGTCTTTCTAGTTAATTAAATTAACAGTTATAATTTGATTGATTGACATTCAAGCTATTTGTCTAGATTGATTAAATTCACCAGCAAAGTGCCAAATGCTCTTGTTTTGTAACCAAATAAAAATGTTAATTATATTTAGAAGAGTATCTTTGAGATCATTTAGCTAGGACAGTCTTCTCATTTTATAGATGAGAAAACTGAGGCCTAGAAAAATAAACTGATCCTCCTGGGGTCACTGGGGCTCCTAATACCTGTTCAGTAGTCCTGAAACACCTGTTCCATAAAAAATGACATTGGAAATCTAGCAGGTCATAAATCATCTTGTTATTTAAACTCTGACTTTATGCTAAGTTTCCTTTCTGAGTTATAGCAAAAAGGTATCTAGGTTAGAAAACAAAAAAAGGTAAGTGAGATAAACATTTTTTGAAGACAGTTTGTATATTTAATCAAATTATAGAGTTGTCTGCCTTATATTTTCACTGTATTCACCAATACATCATGACATCAAGCATACAGAAAATGCGAACGAGATATAAGCATGCATTTGAACAGATGTGATTTTTTTCTTCATAATAAATTCAATCATGCTATGTGCATATAATGACTTCACCTACTTTGAAATCATAAGACCACTAACAACCTGAATTCTCAATATCCAGGGGCAGCATCAAGGAGTAGCCACCTTATTCTTTCAATCAGTTTCTCCTTGCTGCTACCCAAACTTCTTCAAATAAATAAGCAACCTTACTCAAACAGTAAGCTTGATCTACAAATGTAGCTTTCAGATAAACTACTTAGATGCAAGTCTTCCAAAATGATAGATAAGAGGACATCTACATAGCTGAATATTTCAGATGAAAAGTAAAAAGAACAAGACCAAAGTCAAGCAGTTTTCTGTAACAGGTGATTTTATGGAGAAACCTTGTTTGTTTATGTTATATCTGGATGGTGTGATAATAGGTAGATCAGGCAGTCACCATGAGGCCAATTTCTTGCATTCATCCTTTTCATCCTCCCTTATTTAGATACTGAAAGGCAAACAATCTGTGATTTTACAGAGATTTAAAAAGCCAGCCAGTTTCTTCTCACACAAATTGTGGACAGCTCTAGGGAAGAACCTTCTCACCAGAGCATTTTCTTCCCAGAAGCTGTCATCAGAAGTCCAATTGTTCTGCACATACTCAGTAGATACTATTTACTCCATTGTAATTTCCTCTGCCCCTATGTATTCAGATGTAATGTTCTGCCTGTACAAACAAGGAAGTAAGCAAAAAGTGTAAATCTAGGGGATCAACTGTTTTCTCTCGTTTGCACTTAAATTTTTATTTTACTTGCTTCCTTTTTGATAAAATATTTCTTCATTCTTATAACAAAAGTAAAACAATGCAGTTATTTCTGGATAAGTACTATATAAAGAAATAATATTTACTAGAATTTAGGTTCTTAAATATGTGTTTTCAGTCCAGGTGTGGTGGCTCATGCCTATAATCCCAGCACTTTGGGAGGCTGAGGCAGGCAGATCACTTAAGGTCAGGAGTTCAAGACCAGCCTGTTCAACATGGTGAAACCCCATCTCAACCAAAAATATGAAAATTAGCCAGGCATTGTGGTGCACTGTCTATAATCCCAGCTACCTAGGAGGCTGAGGCATGAGAATCGCTTAAACCCAGGTAGCAGAGGTTGCAGTGAGCTGAGATCATGCCACTGCACTCCAGGCTGGGTGACAGAGTAAGATCCTGTCTCAAAAAAAAAAAAAAAAAGAGGAAGCAGAAGAAGAAAGAAGATTTTGTTTTAAAATTCTTACATTATATTCCAGTGGTTTGCAAATACCCTAGTCCCTAAATGAACAAGACTTTCAATTGCTCTGGAACAAAGAGTTTATTATTCGCTTTGGGATACTCAGTCTTAGTCATCAGGTAAAAAGGAAATGTATGTCAACGAGTGAAAAGTGCATAAAAAATATCTCCTTAAGAGTGTGGAAAGATGGAGAAGAAAAAATATACCCTTGAGATTAGAACAGGACTTTTGCTTGCCAATCAACAATGCAGGGAAAAACCATTCTAAGAAAGATTAATTCACTTATGTAGACATTAACCAAGTAATTTTTGATAGTCTAAATATGTGCCAGGCTCTGTTTTATGTATTGAAGATATTATATATATATATATTATATATTTTATATATATATTTTACGTATAATATATATATATTATATATATTTATATATATATATTTTATATTATATATATATATTATATATATATAAGATATTATATATATATATATTTTATTTTATTTTATTTTAGAATAAAAAGAATAAAAGAGAGAAAGAAAGGAAAAGATTTCAGAAAAAGAAAAGGAGAAAGAAAGAAACAGCAAAAGAAAGAAAATAAAGAATGAAAGAGTGAAAGAAAGAGGAAGAGAGTTTAGAAAAAGAGAGAAAAGGAGGAAGAAAGAAACAGCAAAACAAAGAAAAAAGAATGGAAGAGAGAAAGAAAGAGGGAGAGAAAGAGGGAGAGAGAATGAGATTCTTGTTTTATTGCTCAGGCTAGAATACAGTCTAAAAATGGATATTAAAAACCTCTTTTATGCCAATAACTGTGTTTAACAATGGAGACAGAAAGGAATAGGGGATGAAAATAACAAATAAGAAGCTAACCAATATTTTATTTAAACCTGTGAAATGCTATTTAATTGCTGGGGAGTGATTTGCTTCCAATTATGTGGTCACTTTTAAAATAGGTATAATGTGATGCTGAGAATTATGTATGTTTTGTGGATTTGTGGGAAGACAGTTCTGTAAATATTTGCTAAGTTTATTTGTTCCAGGTCTGCGTTCAAATCCGGGATATCCTTGTTAATTTTCTGTCTCATTGATCTGTCTAATATTGATAGTATAATGTTAAAGTCTCCCACTATTATTGTGTGGGATTCTAAGTCTCTTTGTAAGTCATTAAGAACTTGCCCTATGTATCTGGGTGCTCCTGTAATGGGTGCGTTTATATTGAGGATCGTTAGCTCTTCTTGTTGCATTGATCCTTTCACCAACATGTAATGTCCCTCTTTGTTTCTTGTGTTCTTTGTTGTTTTAAAGTCTGTTTTATCAGAGACGAAAATCACAGCTTCTGGTAATGCTAACTGGCCATTTTGCCCATTAGTTGAGGTAGATTCTTCATTATGGTGATGCTCTTTACCTTTTGGTATGTTTTTGGAATGGCTGATACTGGTTGTTCCCGTCCATGTGTAGTGCTTCTTTCAGAAGCTCTTGTAAAGCAGGCCTGGTGGTGATGTAATCTCTGAGTACTTGTTTATCTGCAAAAAATTTTATTTTTCCTTCACTTATGAAGCTTAGTTTGGCCAGAGATGAAATTCTAGGTTGAAAGTTCTTTTCTTTAAGGATGTTGAATGTTGGCCCCAACTCTCTTCTGGCTTGTAGGGTTTCTGCTGAGAGATCTGCTGTGAGTCTGATGGGCTTCCCTTTGTGGGTAACCCGAAGCTTCTCTCTGGCTGCCCTTAGCATTTTCTCCTTCATTTCAACCCTAATGAATCTGACGATAATGTGCCTTGGGGTTGATCTTCTTGAGGAATATCTTTGTGGTGTTCTCTGTATTTCTTTGACTTGAATATTGGCCTGCCTTGCTAGGTTGGGGAAGTTTTCCTGGATAATATCCTGAAGAGTATTTTCCAGCTTGGATTCGTTCTCTTTGTCACATTCAGGTACACCTATCAAACATAGATTAGGTCTTTTCACATAGTCCTGTATTTCTTGGAGACTTTATTCATTCCTTTCTACCCTTTTTTCTGTCATCTTGCCTTCTCGCTTTATTTCATTGAGTTGATCTTCCACCTCTGATATCCTTTCTTCTGCTTGGTCAATTCAGCTGTTGAAACTTGTGCATGCTTCACAAAGTTCTTGTGCTGTGTTTCTCAGCTCCATCAATTCACTTATATTCTTCTCTAAGTTGTCCATTCTCATTAACATTTCATTAAATCTTCTTTCAAGGTTCTTAGTTTCTTTGCATTGGGTTAGAACATGTTCTTTTAGCTCACAGAAGTTTATTATCCACCTTCTGAAGCCTGATTCTGTGAGTTCATCACACTCATCCTCCATCTAGCCTTGTTCTCTTGCTGATGAGGAGCTACAATCCCAGTAAGAGGAGAGGCATTCTGATTTTGGGTGTTCTCAGCTTTTTTGCACTGGTTTCTTCCCATTTTTATGGATTTGTCCACCTGTTGCCTTTGTAATTGCCAACTTTCAGATCGGGTCTCTGAGTGGACGTCTGGCTTGTTGGTGATGAAGTTTTTTCTGTTTCTTAGTTTTCCTTCGGGAAGCGCCCCTTCCCCACAGAGCTGGGCCTTCCCAGGTTCAGCTGTGCTTGTTCTCAGTCCTCAGCATTTCCAATTGCTGCTCTCCTTGTGGAGATGGGACCAGCCAAGCCCGACTAAAAGGGCATCCAGTCCCGTACACTCCACACCGAGAAGCGCTGCGCTGGCCAAAAGAGTTCCACTGGTGACCCATGTGGCTCCTTCGCTGGGAATCTCCCAGTCTGTGGGCATCAAAAATTCGTCTGCAATTGCAGCATCCACTCGCTCTCTGCGCTTTCACTGGGAGCTACAATCCTGAGCTGCTGCTACGTGGCCATCTTGGATCTCTCCGCCTGGTGATAAAGTTTTTCTGTTTCTTAGTTTTCCTTTGGTGGACACCCCTTCCCCACAGAGCCGGACCTTCCTGGGTTCACTGTGCTTGCTGTGAAACTCCCAGTCCTCAGGGCTTCCGATTGCTGTTTCCCTTGTGGGGATGGGACCAGCTGAGCCAGTCCGTCCTGTACACTCTGCACCGGGAAGCGCCATGCTGGGGCACTGGCAAAATGGCCGCGCCAGCCAAAAGAGTTGCGATGGTGACCCGTGTGGCTCCTCTGCTGGGAATCTCCCAGTCTGTGGGCAACAAAAATTCGTCAGAAAATGCGGCGTCCACTCGTTCTCTGTGCTTTCACTGGAAGCTACATTCCTGAGCTGTTGCTAATCGGCCATCTTGGATCTCTCCTATTTTTAAATATATATGTATTTTGCATTTTGAGACCCTGTCTCAAAAACAGACACACACATATTACATACATATACATATATATACGTGTGTGTATATATATGTATATATACACACACATACATATCTTTTTTTTCTTTTTAAGACAGGTCTTGCTCTGGAGACCCTAGGCTGTAGTACAACAGCCTCAAACTCTTGAGTTCAAGCTGTCCTCCTGCCTCAGCCTCCCTATTAGCTGGTACTACAGATACAAGGTGCAAGACACCATACCCAACTAATTTTGTGTATATATATGTATATATACATACACACATATATATGTATGTATATATATACATATATATGTATATGTGTATGTATATATATATACTTACATATATATGTGTGTATATATATATACATATATATATGTATATATATATATACTCTCAGTAGGGACAAGATCTTTTTATGTTACCTAAGCTGGTCTTGAACTCTTGGCCTCAAGCAATCCTCCTGCCTCAGCCTTGCAAAATCCTGAGATTACCATCCCCAGCCTAAAAGTGTTATATTGAATAAAAAGATTATCCCTATTTCATAGAGATTATTTATCTTCTGGTGACAAGGACAGATCTTGAGCAAATAATAACATAAATAACTATATTGTTATATCTGTAACTATAGAGGGCGTGTCAGAATATTATATAATAGCATGTGACAAATCAGACTTAATCTAGTGTAGACAGTCAAGAACAGTTTTCCTGAAGGGCTTTAAGACTCAGATTCGAATTCTGACTAATTAGTCAGAATCAGCTAGTGTAGAGGAAACAGCCTGGAAGTTCTGAGGCAAGCTAGAGATGGGGATGAGGCTTGCATGGCTGGAGGTCAGGAAGTGGAGGAGAGATGATTAGGAGATGAGTGAGCAGTGTTAAGAAGCAAAGGGCCAAGTGTAAAAGGTCATATAGATTCTAGCTAAGCATATTAAACTTTATCTTGAGAATAAGAACAGAAAATGAAATATTTTAGTGAGGATATCCATAATCTGAGATACATTTTTTTACCTTTTTTTTTTTTGAGATAGAGTCTCACTATGTTGCCCAGGCTGGTCTTGAACTCCTAGGCTCAAGGGTTTCTCCCACCTTAGACTGCCAAATAGCTGGTATTACAGGTGCATGCCACCAAGCCCAGCCTAAGATCAATTTGTAATACGTGGGTATAAACTGTTCATTCCTTTCTGCTGCCTAGGAACCAAGAAAACAAGCTGTCAATCCTGAAGGAGCAAATCCTGTAATTATCTTCATAATCTACTGTCCAGTACAATGCCTCACTTAGAGATGGCATTCATTGAATATTAAGGTAGTTTTAAGGGCAGTGTCCTGATTGCCATCAGTTACAGTCTCAAATAAATGACTGCAATTATGTGAGCCTCAGTTTCCTTATCTGTGAAGCAAATATATCGAACTTATAGTTATCTGAAATTCCTTTTGACCTAAGAGCTCTTGATTCAAATTACCCTTTGTCAATGCGAAATAAAGACACAAAAATCAGATCTCTTCTTTCTGGAGTAGCTGTTCCCTGGAACTAGGTAACTGGGCTACCAATAACCATGTCACATTGCATCCAAACATTCTAGCCTGATGCTTGGAGATTTCTCTAAATACCTGCAGTATGCTCTAGGACAAATTACATTATCTCATCTATAAAACATGAGGTGTGGGCCTGTTCATCATTAAAATTCCTTTCAGTCCTCAAATAATATATAGTATCTTCCTCCCTCTTCTCATTACTGATACTAAACAGGTATTTCTAAGTTTGCTTGAACTTTTTGTCTGTTTAAAATAAATAAATAACCAACTCTTTCTTGTAAAAAAAGCTTTAAATGTATTTATGTAAAAAATATAAGCTAATTATTTAATTACATTAGTAAATTCCTTAATGCTGATCCAATTAAGCATAAATTCTTTAGGATCTACTACTTTAAAAAATGATGTCTGGTAACATTTTGGGGGTGCATTTATGAAGATAAAAAAGGAAAAGTGTATTCCTTCAGTGCATGAGGAAAGCTGTCATCCGTTCTCAGTTTCTCTGTTTTCTTCATTCAATCTGTAATGAGGACATTAGTCGCAAGGAAGGTATCTCTGAGCGCAGAAAATATGGCAAGAGCTGACATCAAGTCACTAATTTCTGCAGCCACTTCACAATAGTCGATTAAAACAAGTGCCACTGTGCTTGCTTGCCACAGTCTGCTCCATACATGGGGCTCATCAGCTCTGTTTAGGGATGAGCCACTAAGAATGTGCATCACTGATCCAACTGTACCTCCTGGTTTCAATTAAGTGCATGGCAAGATAGGTGGTCTATTAACAATGTCAAGAACAACTGAAGTTGGCAGTGTGGACAAACAGTGATTGGTGTGACTCTGCTGTTGGTATACACAGTAGCAGATAGAGATATATCAGATCCATCCCAGCAGAGAGCAGAGAAAGGAAGAGGAAAAAAAAATAAATAATGGCCTCTTCAGTACCACTGCCAATCAGTGGCCTCCACAAGAGACCAAAGGCGAGGTTATAGGGAAAGATAGAAGAAAAGCCGAGGATGTGATATGTAGCAAAATTTAATGACTTACCAATTTTTTTGCAGGTTTTACTTCTCTGAACCATTAAAAGAAGCTAAGTGTTCACATGATCATGCTTTATAATGGTGGCAGCAGTGAAGATAGTACTGAAGTTGATGATTATGTCTCCTCACTCCCTGCCTTGCCTAGTTAACTCCTACTTATCTCTGAGATCTCAGCTAAGTTGTCACCTTTTCAAAGAAGTATTTTCAGACCTTTGTGACAGGCTCAAATCCTTCTAAAATATCCTGCTCCCCATCCCTCCTTCCTGTAGCACCTGCTCCAGTGAGAGTGAGCCACTATTTTCATGATTGTTTCATTATCATAGTTTTTCTCACTAGGAAATATGTTCCCAGTGAGCAGGGAGTGCATCTGTTTTTGCTTATCATTCTCTCCTTAAATTAACCATAGTGTCAGGGCACTCAATAAATGTTGTGTAAAGGAGGAAAAAAAGGAAGAGAAGAAAAACACCTTTTGTACACCTATTGGGTAGCACCCATTGTCCTGATGTGTTATATATTTCTCCTGACAACCCTTCTAGTTGACATTCTTATTCCCATTTTATTGAATTACAGAGAATAAAATTAATTGTTTCAGGTTTCACAGATATAAAGGTTGATCAGTTTGACCCCAATCCATGCAATTTTTACCTTTCTTTACTATGTCATGCTATCTCTTTATGTAACAGAAATTTGTCTAAATTTCTAACTAGTTATTTTGAATTTATAACGAGTTATTTGTCTGAATTTATAAAGTTACTTTAAATTTAAAAAGTTGTGTTCAGATGTCTGAGCACTGACAACTGCCTCATCTGACGTGCTTACTGTATAAAACATTATATTTAGAATAAGTGAAATCTGAGGATCTATCTCTGAACATTGAACTCTGTAGGCAGTTAAAGCAATCATATGTACTGGAGTTAACCCTGAGGGACAGATAGAGAACCCCACCCAGATTGTCAGAGTCAGTTGAACAATTCCCACTTCCTCCCCATCAAACTGTCCAATGAAAGGGAAGTAGCTTGCTGCTACTGTTATTTCATCCCAGTAACCTCAGCAAGGATGAAACATTTTCCACTTAGACATAGAAAACAGAATGTTAGCAATACCACTTTCAAAGGCTACAAAAAAGAAGAAATTCTAAAAAGAAAAAGTTCTGTTTTTCTTTTCTTCTCAAATTCTATGTGAAAGAGGCAAAGATGTGAGCAAATGCTGTGATATATTTGATAGTAGAAAGCACTGACAGTGACATTGAAGTAATATGAATAATAAGTAGCAGCTGTTCAAAGAAGAAAATATAATATAATAGAGTAAATGGCATATTTGTCCTTTGAGCTGATGGTGCTTAGTCACTACAAAATTATTCTCACAGAAAACATAGTTTAGATTGCACTCCAGGACAAGCTACTTAGAATTCTGTTCATGTTACAACTTGTTAGATGTTTACATGATTCTAAATATTAAAGTTAATACCAAATATTAATGATAAAAGTAAACCAAATTTAGAACGGAGAACTCAAGTTTAAGTGTGAGTTTATTATGTGTCTTTAAGGGTCAAAAGTTTATTATGTGTCTTTAAGGGTCAAAAACTGAAGTGCGAGTTTATTATGTGTCTTTAAGGGTCAAAAGTAGAAAACTTCCACCAAGAGAAATGTCTCAAAAACTGTTCCATGCAAGTTTTGGTAGCCTCAGCATACTAAGCAAAGAATCCCCTACACTGACCTCCTGTATCAACGTAGTTGTTATTAAAGCATAGCTCTAGCCAGGCAATCTCTATACTGAAGATTAGAGGTGTATGTATTTAAGTATAAGTGCATGCAAATACTTTCATAGACCTAATACAAGCAACCCCCTCAAATCTGGAGAAATAACTTGGACAAAATAGCATGAAAGAGATGTATTTTCTTCTTTTCTTAAGTTAGGGATAAACAATGGAACCAAATCCCTGAAACTTCAGCTAATATGAAAAAACCAGGGTCACTTCCATGGGAAAAAAATTACAACTTTTGCTCTCTTGCAAAAAAGTCTAGCGCAAATCAAAAGTAAAAAAGAAATGCAGACGGAACTCCAAGGGGAAATCTGTTGCATCAGAATGTCATGTAAAAATGATATATTTGTTTTCTTAAATGACCAATACCATGTTATGAAGACAAATATAAAGGCTTAGGCTATAGCCATAATATATCTAGGTATAAGAAAGAAATTAAAGAAATCTCTTAATCTTTCTGACACTCAGCTTCTTCATCTATTGCATGGGAATATACTAGCTACCTAAAAATATCATAATAAAAGTTGAGACATTGCATATAAAATGTACAGCATTTCAAGCTTACAGTAGAAGTTTGAAAAATATTTTATCTTTTTTCATTAAGGAAAACAAAGTATTTTAGAAAGGGTGTTAATTACATTTAATCAAATAGGGCAAACAGAATATTTACATATTTATTACCTAGTACAGTGACATCAGCCCTGATATTTAAAGAGAATCTCAGTTCTTCTAACCACATCCCTCCCTCTTCCTCCCCAGTGTCCTTGTTGATAATTGCATGAGTTTTGTCTTCAAAATAAAACTACACACAGCCTTGTAAAAGGAAAATAAATATGCTGTATATTCCTAAGACAGTGTAATACAGTTATCCTTGGAGAGAAGGAGAAGAATGGATTCCTGGAAAAGCAGAGGGAAGGAAGAAACAAATATTATATCAGAAAAAGATGGAGAACATCACAGAATGAACTGACATTTCTGCAACTTGGTTGATGTAAAAATTAAAGTGAGACTGGTTTTGCTTGTTTACCAGAGGGCCTATAGGGAATGGGAAGGCTAGCTTCCAACAAGAGAGCATAAATTAGAGGGATGTTGCACATAAACACATTCTCAGCTTCCTCAGGGATAGAAGTTTTCTTAGTTTTCTCAATCATTTTAGCTTGGACTTTCTTAGCCGGATCATGATTATGTTTCCATGAGTCAGAAAGTTGATGCAGAATGTCCGGGGATGGCGGCTCACCCCTGTAATCCCAGCACTCTGGGAGGCCAAGGAGGGTGGATCACCTGAGGTCAGGAGTTCAAGACCAGCCTGGCCAACATGATGAAACCCCGTCTCTACTAAAAGTACAAAAATTAGCTGGGAGTGGTGACGTGTGCCTGTAATCCTAGCTACTTGGAAGGCTGAGGCAGGAGAATTGTTTGAACCTGGAAGGTGGAGGTTGCAGTGATCCAAGATCATGCTTCTGCACTCCAGCCTGAGCGACATAGTGAGACTCCATCTCACCAACAAAACAAAATTAAACTCAGAAAGCTGACATAGAAGACCACAAGTTAGTAGGAAGATGCTAAGGAGCCCATGTGTACCATTTCAAAGACTATCAGTTCGCTGGAACATCAATTGTCCCTTTTACCTAGCACATAGTAGGTATATAAGAAATATTTTGATGGGAGGATCCAAGATGGCCGCATAGGAGCAGCTCAGGATTGCAGCTCCCAGTGAGGGTGCAGAGGGTGAGTGGACACCGCATTTCCAGACGGATTTTTATTACCCCCAGACCAGGAGATCCCCAGGCAGAGCAGCGCCACGGGTCGCCAGTGCGGCTGTTTGGGCCGGCGCGGCTGCTTTGCCGGCGCCCCGGCGCGGCGG